>SPJY01013140.1:657880-876924 GCA_005191435.1 Raddia distichophylla
CTTCTTATTTGGTGATCTTTCAACATGTTTATTAATTGGCTCATTTTTGTGTGTACTTTATATTTACCAATACATAATTTGTTTTCCATAGCTAATTTATTTTTAGCTGTCTTTTGTTGTTCTTTATCTGTGCTTACACCTTATTCATGTAATTATTCATGCTATGCTACGCTCAAATTCTTTGTGGCTACAGTTCAAATAATGTATTATTGTATTGTCAAATTGATCATGTCCATATTAGTAGTAAAGATGAAAAAGAGCCTCTTGCTTTTAGTTATTTTAACGTTATGCCCTGTTTTACATTGTCAAACTGATAGCACATTATTCTAGACCTGGACAACAACATTCTATATGTTAGTTCTTGTGAATGTAAGGATACTAATTTGGTTAGGATAAAACAGAGTTTATGTGATCCTTAACACCATACTTTTATTTTATTATTTTCTAATTTATTCAGCACTGAAATATCGTCTTTGTTCTTTCATTTGCAGCAAGCTTTTCTGATATGAATGGTAGTCTTCATTACTAACTGTCTGGCCTACTACCGTTGAAGTGAAGGGCAATTTGTAAACTAACTTGAGTGTACAATCCTTTGTTGTCTATATGCTTGTCATGATATATTATATCCCATTTTTTAAACTTTACGCAATTTCCATGATGCAATTCGTTATCAGTTGACATAGAAGCTTGCTTATCTGTGATGCCATTGACCTTGTGCATTGTGACTTATAGTAATTATACTTTCAATTTCATTCATGTTGATGATGCAAAAATTTGTCATTTGATTCTTTTTTTAAATGAAATACTTTTTTAAATGAATACTATGTGCTGTACTTCGAATGTTGTTTATTTTTTTATATATTAACTTAACCGATCCCTAGGCGGGTTAGCTGACGCGCTTCGCGCGTCAATTCCGCTAGTATATATATTTATGCAGTTCAAGAACGCGTGGCAAAATTGTGATCACCGTCTCGATCGATATCGATGGGTATATAGCTCTCGCTAGGTAAATCCACGAAAACAAAAGGAGCACATAGATGATAGGTGTGACGGGGGTTGTCTGAATACGTCACAAAAAAAAATGCTAGCGACGGAATCCATAAAAAAACGTCGCTTATATATATATATATAGCCAGCCTCAAGCCGGATCTGTTCAAGTTCACTTCAGCCCACGCCCGTTACATTTTTTGGTTTTCACGTGCCTGAGAAACCATCTGTCTTGAAGGCCATAGCCAAACCGTCGAGATAGTTCATGGGCTGGTCCATGAGTATATGTTGGTCAGGATTCAATCGCGACGGCCACCGTGGGGCTGTCGAGAGAGATGATTGAAGCTCTACTGGGCTGAGGTATATTGATTGGGCTAGCCCATTTTCTCCTTTTAAATCTTTATTTTTTTTATAATTTTCATACATGTTTATTTTCCGTTTAAGACTTCCAAAAAGTATATAATTTGTAAACAAAATGTGAAATATTCTCAATCTAACCCAGGACTTGAAGTTGGCCTAACCCCTAACTAGCAGCGCTAACATTGCCAAAGTGTACAAGCCCTGGTGCCAATTCAAAAGTAGAAATAACCGTTTTATGTTTCCAAACATGAGTTTTAGCAAATCCGAATTAATTAAATTGTGTTTTTTAAAATTGATCCACGCGACCTAAGAAGCCACCGCACTAGCCAACCATAATAAAAGAGATTTTTTTTTCATACATGCCATTATAAAGTTCGGTTTTTTCGATTTTTCCATGTCATTATTTTTGCATTAATCTATCAAAAATACCATTATCGAGGGTTTCTGGGATTTTTCAGCTTTATACCCGAGACAAATATGCGTGAAATACAGGGAAACATGCATCTGACGAGTGGACCCCACAGGTCAACCCCTCACCTTCTCCTTTCTCCTCCTCCTCCTCCTCCTTGTTCCTCCCCTCGGTCTCTCCAACACCTGCCAGCGCCGCCGCCGGAACTCCGTCATCGCCGCCGCTTCCTCCTCCTTTGCCCCACCGACGTCGCCACAGCCTCCTCCTCCGCCACCGCTGCTACTTCCTCCGTCGCTGCCGTCGCCTCCTCCTCCTCCGCCGCGCCTCCTCCTCCTTAGCTGCCATCGCCGCCGCCTCCTCTTTCCCATCATCGCCGTCGCCGTCGCCGCCGCCGCCTCCTCCTCCTCCACCGCCCAGCTCGTGGGCCAACTCACCGTTTAGCTCGTCGCCGGCCATGGAGAAGAGAGAGAAGAGGGAGGAGGAAGAAAGAGGTAGAGGATGGCATGTGGGACCCAGCTGTCAGGTGTGTATTTCTCACTATTCAGATTTCGTATATCGTAGAAAATGCCGAAAAAACCCGATAATGGCATTCCTTGATAGATTGTTGCAAATATTATGGCATCAATATAAAATGCGTTTTGTAATGATAAAACCAAAGAAACCCAACTTTATAATGGCATGCATGTATGAAAAAAACCCTTCCAAAAGCATGTCTTATTCTTTCCATATATTATTCAAGTGTATGCTATATTATCTTGAAAAAGCTATAGATCCTCTATATGAGGCCTGGAGAGCCATAGCAAACTAGCAATTGTAAAAATATGATTTTCGGATGTTTGAGAAAAATAAAAATCATATAAAATAGCTATGAAGTGTTACGTCATCTTGGTTTATATAAAAATGATAAATTTTTAACTATAACTTTTAATTTACATATAAGCTAAAAAGGAGGAGTCAGCGCGCGCGCGGATGCAATCACATGGCTAAAATACTATACTGTGCAGAAGAACCATAGAACAGTGCCCATTCAGTTAATTGGACACTTTACTGGTAGCAAAGGATGTCTTCTGTGCGAGAGGATCCGTAAAGAACGAGAGCTATTCATTGACGTTGGAGTGAAACTGTTGAAGCACAGTGTGCAGGGTGCAGGATGGAGAACATAAAGGATGGAGAGCGAGGTAGCTAGCAGATGGCCATAATGGCAATCTGAGGACGATCCATAATAATCCATGCATGCATGCAGCTAATTAACCTGCATATCGATCTCTCCCTGTTGAGCATTTCAGTTTCCCTTTGCAGACGGCCGGCCGGCTTTGCAAGCTGCCATGGTGTTATTACGATATTAATTAATTTACCTATCATCAGATTTCTTAGTTTGGAGTAATACGTGTACACTTATAATAATATTCAGTTATGTGTATATATCTCAGAAAATACTTAGCAGCAACTATCAATTAAGCTGGCAATATAAGGTTTATAGCGGTGTTTTAATTAGTTTATGTTGTGACGATCGAGCACATCACCAATACGGATGCAAACACGAATCACGTTGACGTGCTGGACCATATCGATCTACGTGCCGAGGAAAAAAACATCAAATAAGCTTCAATCATTTGGACAAGCCGTTCAATCCATTAAGGAAGAGGAGGTTTAGTAGACCAAAACCGATCTGCAACACCCTTTCCCACGGCAAAGAAAACGCCTAGTTTAAACCCAACTGAATCCAAATAAGGTTCGGCCAGCATGCATGCATGCATGCAGGGGGTAGTAATCACACAAAGAGAAACCCTCACCGTATATGACGTCGACCAATTAAGATAAATAAGCATTTGATGGAAGGATTAAGAGATAGTCTTTTCAACGGATCGGATTGAGTCTCACCTCAAAATTCATTTGATTTTGAGTTGTTCGGAATCTGAAAAACTATCTAGATCCCTTTTTCAGTCCGAATCAAAAGTTCGCCTTGGACTTTGTATTCATGTTATATTCGGTTTTTATATGTCCTGACCGACCACCTCCTATTTTTTGAGGGAAGGGCAAAAGAGTTGCCCTAACTTGATTAATAAGAGGAGGCCTGAGGCCAAAAATTACAGATGCGAAAAGAAAAAAAGGGGTGGAAAGAGGGGAAGACGCCCCACCCAAAGCGTTACAGGCTTAAGCAATTACAAAATTGGCCCCTGCCGCCTCCCAAAGGCGCAGGTCATCTAGATGAGAGGAAATGAACTGCGATAACGTCCGCTCGCTGCAGCGGAAAATACGGTTATTCCGCTCTAACCAGAGGTGCCATAACGTCGCGAGGGCGACCGAGGCGTCCGCGTTGACGGATTGCCCTTTAACATCCAACCTCCACCACGTGGGGAGGCAGTCCTGGTGAGCCCACGCGGAGGGGCAAAGTCTTGGTGACCCAGCTTGGTAGAGATGATTTTGGTAAGATCAATTGTGCAAAGTCTTGGTGAACCCACCGACCACCTCCTATCTCTCTCATAAAAAGCCAGTTGTACCCTCTTTTAGGGTTTTGGAGTTTCTTAGATTGAAGCCAGTCTTTGATATTTTTCTTTCAATCGCACGGATTGGTTACATCACTTGTATTCCTTGTCTTTGGAATCTCTTTGACTTATGTGCACTCAATAATATTCGTAATTTTATATTGCTTTTACCCCTTTTCTTCGGTTGTATCACAGGAATGATTTTGGTAAGATCAATTGTGTTTGTGTCATTTGTTGGTAACACGTAAGCACGGTGCTTCAGCGATTGTTGGGTTTTCATCCTTGCGAGATTGGTAGCCGGATCATCAAAGTCGTAGCTCCAACTCATGTTTGCGTCTTTCGTTGAGGCCGCCTCTTAGGTAGGGTTTATGTTCTTGTAAAAAAATAGTAGATTGGTTTACTCGCCACAGACGTCGGCCAATTTTCCTAAACATCGCGTATAATGATATGCCTAGAGACGTCGGCCAACATGCATGTGTACCGTAGTGGCCAGTACGTACTCCATCTGACGTGCATATTGATAGGCTACCACGTCTGCACCTCTCTCCGTCCCTGCAGTCTCTCTCTGACTAGTGTAACAGTTTGTCTCCCTACCAAGCTTCGCTCAATTCCAAGCGAATTCTCTCGAGAACCCAACACAAAACTGTTGCTCAGGCAAGCAGATGCACGATCAATGTACCTGCAGGCGAAAATAAATAAATAAATAAATTAGGGGCTTCACGTACGCCCAGGCAACATATATGCATGTATGAACTCGTCTGCAAAATTTGAAGACGTGTGGAAAGCTGGAATCATGTAGCAAGTCATGACTTATATCGCACAGCACTGTGATCAAAATATTGTGATCTCTTGATTAAAGTAAAGCACTGGATGTTGGCTATCATCCCTTCCTTGGGAGGTCTAAACCAGGATAAAATCTCTCTGGTGTCTCTTTCTCTGTCTCCTACAGCAAGATCTCTTTGACATCTTGAAGTCGAGATCACGACACAAAGAGAGCTCTTAGGTCCTGCAATTCAGAAGCAAGCTCGACTCAGAAAGCTTGTTCCCAATCGTCGACACTTACCCAAACTTAAAAGATCACTTATTTTCAAATTTGCCAAAATCCTTTAAATGCAAAACTCTTTTCTGTCTCTCTTTTTCTCTCTTTCCTACCTAGCCCGGCCAGCCCATTTCTTTCCCTTCTTTTATTTCTTTGGCTCGGTCAAAGCTAGCTAGGTGGGCCCACTCAACCCCATCCTTAATTCCACCAGCCCAACCGCCAATCCCTACCTCTTCTTCACTCCTTCCCTCTCACTGTCGCTCCAACCCTACTCACCAGCCGCTCCCTCCTCCTTCCTTCTTCTTTCTCCTTTCCTTCTTCCCCTCTCCCTCCCTTCCTTTCAATGACGACAATTGGTTCCGTTCTTTTGTGTTGATCTAAATGGTTGAACAACTGAACAGCTGAAACGAATGAATTTCGAGAGCTTCTCAAGGTAGTGTCAACATTCGAATCCATTTCGTTTGACTTGCTTTTTTTAAAGCGTTAGGATCCACCTTCAAGACAACGAAATAACAAACACAAAAAATATAAATCATATGTCTTTTCAAAACGTAAATAAGTTGTTAAGCTGTTAAACCCAAAAGAATGGAGCCTAATTTAGGCATGCACCGGCCCCCTAATCTTTGCTAGCGTATTTTGCCTTCTAATCTTTGCGTCAAGCTCTGCCACTGTTTAGTGGTAAGTAAAAGTGGAATGAGATCTAAGAGAACTCTATTTCCTGCCGTAACAATAACAAGGGGAGATTTATTTCCCAACCATGCTCACATAATCAAGGACCCTATCTAGTTTTTTCAAGAGTTAATTGGTTCTTCTAACTTTTTGGCCCACGTATATTTTCGATGACAAAGTTCAATCTCCAGCAACTCTATGCTTTCGGTGACAACATTAAACAAGAAAGGCCATCTAGCTTCAAAATTGTTTCTACTCCCTCCGTTCCAAATTGTAGTTCACTGTTGACTTTTGTATATTCTATTTGACCATTCGTCTTATTCAAAAATATATGTAAATATTATTTATTTTGCTGTGATTTGTTTTATCATTAAACATACTTTAAGCATGACTTATATTTTTACATGTTTACACTAATTTTATGAATAAGACGAATGGTCAAAATACGTGTTCAAAAGTCAACAGTGAACTATAATTTGGAACGGAGGGAGTATCTCGTAAGCTCGATCTTCTCATTGGTAAAGACTCTTTACTCCCAATATTGGTGCATATATATATTGTCAATAAAATTGCACGTTCACATAGCTAATTCTTTATCCTTGAAATGTGTCTTCTCAAATTAATCTCAATTTGAATTACTTCAATTTTCTGGCGTGAAAACAGAGTAGATTAACGGATCATATAATAGTTAATCAGCTAAGAGCGAATTCACCAACTGATCGATCACCTCTTAATGTACTGTTTGTCTATAGCAATATAGCATGGGTCCTTGTCGTTGGATATCCAAATAATTAGCCTCTTCCACAGAATCTTCGACTGGTAGCTTTTGAATCATCTTGTGCATCAGCTGATGCATCAGGATGTCAACAACACGCTAGGTCCACAGACATGTGTACAAGAAACAACCTCCTCACAAAAGTGTGCATGTGTTCACTACAACAAGAATGCATGGCATAGCAATATTAGCATATATGCTTTTATATATGCATATATATGTATGTATGCAGGCATTGATAGCAGAACTATGTGATGTTACATATCTGTATAGGTGCTGCTGCATAATAGCAATACTACGTACCACCTATATATAACATCGATCAGCAAGTGTTGTCACGTCGGTCTTGTTTTAGCTAAAGAGTCCAAAGCCTAGATATGCTGGCCATGCATGCCTCTGCTTGTTCTCTTTCTTCATTCTCCTATATTATATACTATTTAACCAGAAATCTTAGGTTGTAACAATGTTTATAGGCAGATGATGCCATGCCGTTGGATACGTCTTCATGAAGATGCATTTGTTCTTCTTTGAAATCTTTATATAGAGTTGGACTAGGGTTGAATCCTATCGCAACAGGATAGTGTCGCGACAAGGCAACCCCCCTTTCTTCCACCACACCGACAACCCACTCCCCTCCCTCTTCCTCACTCTGCCTCCTGCTCCGCGCGTCTCTCCCGCCGCCCTCGACGTCATTTCCACCACCACCTGTGGTTGGTGGTGCCGCCGCTGCCTCACTGCCCCACCCCCTTCCCTCCTGTCGCTGCACGCCGTTCTTGCCCACCTAAGTTCGGACGCCGGTGTCGATCCACTCGCCGTCACCGCCTGACTGCCTTCGACTGAGCCTACCGCTCCAGCGCTGACCCACAATCCCCACCCCACCACCGGTCCGCCGCCACCCTCGTCTTCCTCTAAACCCGTCGAACAACAACCACCCCAATCCTAACCCGATTTGAACTTGGCTGTGGTGGTGGCGGTGGTGATGCCGGTGTGGTCGGCAGCGGCGGCGTGGAGGAGGAGTATGATGGCGTGGAGGGATTGATGAAGCACAGCGACTGACACGATCTAGGGAGGTATCCCGTCGGTATACTGTCCTCTAGTATGCCTGCTTCATATATGTCATCATATACATATGCATCAAATGGACATTTGCCTAATCCCAAAGACATCGATCAAATTAATGAGGGAAATATCTAGTTCGAAGCCTGCCCATGCACTAGAAATATGGTCTTACATACTTCAAATTACTACGATTAAAGAAGATCGAGATGGAATCAGAATTGCATTGAAGTGGCGCAATTGATATTGTCAGCAGCAAGGAAAAAAGCAAAGGGCATGCAGCGGTAGTTAATACAGCGCCACAAACAGGCCCATAAATTAGGGTTTGAATAAGGAGGAGGAGATCGATGCATGGGAGTATGCATATGCTGGTGGCTAGCTATAGTGGGAAAACTAAAGCCCCCCTCTGCTGAAATTTTATTGCAGAGGCAGAGGCAGAGAGAGAGAGAGAGAGAGAGAGAGAGAGAGATGGGGGAATGCCGGCCGGCCAGGCATGTAGGAGCGTGCATACCCGGCCGGCCCTGTAACACAACCCTTCTGCCTAGACTGCCGGTTGGCTACTGCATCATAAGGTGATGATGAGAGAGATCGACGCCATCAGCCCAGCACCGGCCAATCACATTTATGCACCGCCCAGCTCTCCTCCTCTCCTTTTTGTTCTTTTCCTACGTAGTACTAGCTAGCTAGCCACCACACCATTCTTGAATCATGATCTCTACTCATCTGCACCAGAGAGAGACAGAGTGAGAAAGACCTTGATCACAAGATGCTAAACTCATCTCTCTCTGGTCTCTCTATCTCTCTCTCTCTCTAAATAACCGTGGGAGTGATCTGATAGGCCGGTGTGTGAACTGCAAGCTAGCTCAAACAGACCATTTATGTTACTAGCTAGTGACATAATATGTACATACTTGAGCAATATGCATGCATACTGGCAGCTATGAGAGATTGAGAACAAGCCTGTGAAAGCAAGGTTTCCTCTGTGCATTCCTAGCAAATTCCCTGTGCGCCATTTACTCGCCGATCTTCCGTTGCATTCCAGCCATGCATACGTACGTAGCCTCAACGCACCCATGCATGCATGCATCTTACTGCAGCTCAAATTAGGCTTACTAGTAGTACGAGTCACAACCTCACAACAACACATTCATATGATCACAACACACACATACACACGCGCATGCTCCCGCGCGCACACACACATTCATATATACGTGCATGCTTCCTCTCGACCCATCAATAAGATGGATCCATGCATGCATGTAAGAGCTAGCATGCAGTGGTCGATCGAGCGCAGATACCGAGGCACTGCACGCACGGCATTGACGAACTACGCCAATCCTACCTCCATGCATTCAAGCTAGGGCTTGGATGCTACCTAGCTGCAATGCAGGCATGAGCTATAGCTAGCCTCTCTCTCTCTCTCTCATTGATATGTGACTGTGTGTACTAGCAGGCAGACACACATTTAAAGGCTGTGCACATCCTCTTGTGTCGATGGTAAAAGGGGAGGAGACCGAAGAGAGAATTGAAGGGCAGGCATGCATGCATTCAAGCTCCCCCATGAATGCCAGTAAGGACAACACAGTGCGCAATTACGTATCCTCCCATCTTGTCCCTAGCAGCAGCCAGCACGCAGTTGCAGGCTCCCTCTCCTCTCTTCTCTTCCCTTCCATTCCATTCTGCATCTGCCGGCCTGCATCGCCTATGGCTCTGCACGGCCATTTAACATAGCTAGGAGGCAGCATCCATTGCAGTATCAATTCGAGATTCAATGTGGAAGAGATAAAAAGGTCGTACTTTCTTCAAGCTGCATGGAATGGAACCTCTTGTATGCATGCATGATGCATATGCGCGTCCATGGGGGCGGAAAAAAGGAGCATCTCTGCATCTGCATCGCATGCACTGTGTATGTATCATCGCCTATGGCTCTGCACGGCCATTTAACGTAGCTAGGAGACAGCATCCATTGCAGTATCAATTCGAGATTCAATGTGGAAGAGATAAAAAGGTCGTACTTTCTTCAAGCTGCATGGAATGGAACCTCTTGTACGTATGCACTGCAATATCTCATGTATGCATGCATGATGCATATGCGCGTCCATGGGGGAGGAAAAAAGGAGCATCTCTGCATCTGCATCGCATGCACTGTGTATGTATGTATCAGTATATGGGTGGTGAGATCCAGTTGGCTAGAGCTCTATAGCTAGCTTAATTCGATCGTTTTCGAACATACACTAATGGCGAGTGGCAGAGCTAGCTAGACGCGCGCTAATCTCAGATCCAGTGGGGCCGTACTGGGGTCTACGTTTCCTTTGAACGCACAACAAAAAATTCAGGGACTACTGCAACTTCATTTTAATTTGGAACTGTTATTTTGCAATGGATGTCTATATATCTAGGAAAGAAAAAACAATGTTTTTTCAGTCTCTATATCTGAATGAGTGCTAAATATGGCGCCTTATGCACAGTGCCAGCTCCTATTGCGAGACTGATAGAGAAAGTAAGTAGATTTTACCGATATATTCATAACACTACTATATATGCCTAGCTATTTCTGGTTTTTTTTAGGACACACCGAAACTATTGTGGAACACTAATTTCATTAAATTTTACATTAACGAACGAAAAAAAAAACATATGCGTACAGCCAGGGGGATTTAAATTTCGACTTCCCTAATTTGCAAGTGCCTAGAAAAATGGAGAAGGGCACGGTAGATTTTCGACTCATATGGGATCCGCTGTTGTCGTTGTCTTCTCCATCTTCGGACACCGTTGCGCTCTCGTTATTGCAAAGTTAGGGTTCGAGGTGGGGGTTGGATTTAGGGCATTCAGGCTTAGAGGGGAGCCAGACTGGAGACAATTGCTCTGTGGTAGGGATGGGTTTGTGATAGGGTAACGAGGCACCGACAGCAACACCAAATCCATGATTGGTTAAAGGCGATGGAGCGGTGGCGGCAAGTTGATTCGCACATGGCTGTTGTTGGGAGTTAAGGTGAGTGCAGCTAGCGTGGCGGTGGGACGAGTGAGCGGGGCGGTGAGATGGCGAGGGCGCCACTGGCCACAAGTAGAAGGGCTGGCGGCGACAGTGGAGGCATATGGAGAAACGGTGGAGGACGGGGACGATGGATCTCGTTAATTTGGGAAGGACATGATAAGAGAACAACGGGAGTGATTTGGGTTGTTGGATTCTAATTCGACGGCTAAAACTTTGATTTCAATTTTCTTGTTTCTGCAGACGCATGCATGTGAAATAGTCAATTATCCATTTTGGGACTTGCTAATGGCCAAGCGCTTGCAATGGTGGTTTTTGTGCAGGCACTCGCCCCTGCATAGCGCCGCCGGCGAGCGCAGCAATCGCCTCGCCGTTGTCCTTCGCTGTCGAGCTACAGCAGTGCGTGCGAGCAACAGCAAGTCATGCGAGCAGCAGCAAGACATCGTCTTCATCGTCGCCGTCGCTGCCGCCGTTGCCGGCCGCCGAGCTCCGTCGCCGCCGCCGCCGTTGCTGGTCACCGAGTGCCGTCGCCGCCGCTGTCGCGCAGAGCTCACCGGCCGTCGCCGCCGCCGCCCCCACGGAGCTCGTCGGCGACGATACACACGTCAACACACACAAACGGGATCTCGCGCGATTTTTTCCACTACTTTATAACGTTTCTTCCAGTGAATGAAAATGTGAAAAAACAGTGCAAAATTACTGGAACTTTTAGCGTCCGCACGATTTCGCAATTTGCACGGAGGACGACGATCGCCGGCGACGCCACACACAGCAAAACGCGTAAACAACCCTTGCGCTAAAAGTTTCACCTTCTCACAACGTTTCTTCCAGTGAATTGAAATGTGGAAAAACAGTACAAACTTACTAGAACTTTTAACGCCCGCACGAAATCGCAAATTTCAGGCGCCTGCGAAATAGCAATAGCGTTTAATTGTTGCCTCTGGTAGCAATATTTTCCATGGATAAACTTCGTGCCCTAATAACCCTAGCTAACTTCCTTGGTCACATCATGCTGAAGAGAGGAGATCCAATAAAAGTAACTCACCTCGCCGTCCACTGTGCGTGTGTCTCTCTCTCCCGGCCTGTCCTGTCAGCCATTCACTTGCTCCCTAGCTAGCTGCACATATGCATGCATGCTTCAGTCCCATCACTACACCACTCAGATGCCCTAGCTGGCCACTCTCTAGACTTGTACATCGCTCTATATAAGAGAGTCACTCACACACCCCCTTAGGCTGCACACAAAGACAGACAGCAACAAGCTAGAGTTCTGATCGATCGATCGATCGTCGAGAGCGCTGACAGTTTAGCTGTATATATATAGTCCATATATACGAGCTGCTGTAAAACTTGATATAGATACTTGCTCTTTAAGATTGCTACGGCAATTCATAAAAATATGCACATAAATATTATATAGCTTTCTCTGCCATTGAAGCAATCTAATACTGCTCGGCACTCTATAGGAAAAGAAACTTATTCATATATAACTTGATATAGATAATAATTTGTAGGGTAGGAATAATCGATCAGTTAGAGAGAGGATGCCGCAGACGCCGTCGACGCGGTGGTGCCCGACGCCGGAGCAGCTGATGATCCTGGAGGAGATGTACCGGAGCGGGGTGTGGACGCCGAACGCGGCGGAGATCCAGCAGATCACGGCGCACCTCGCCTACTACGGCCGCATCGAGGGCAAGAACGTCTTCTACTGGTTCCAGAACCACAAGGCCCGCGAGAGCCAGCGCCTCCGCCGCCGCCTCTGCGCGCGCCACCAGCAGCAGTACGCGCAGCAGCAGGCCTCCGCCGCCGCAGCCCCGGCGGCCGCCGCCCTTGCGGCTGCATGAGCTCCCCCTCTCCCTACGCCCCCTCACGCCGCCGCCGGTGGCAGCGGCGTCGCCTCGTCCGCCGCCGGCGTGCATCCCGCGGTGCTGCAGCTGCAGCTGCACCACCACCACCACCACCACCCGTACGCCGCCAGCTTCATGCCGCTGCCTCAGGTACGCTACTGCATATTCAGCCTTTGTTTAGCTAGCTGCGAGTAGTAGATTTCTCCATGTTTTTCAGCACGATATATACTCCCATCCTATGTGTATATATACCTTTTAATTTGACAGAGGCATTCCCGTAATGCATGTGTGTGTGAACATGCATGTGATGACTACGTACATACTACATATATGATTTTTTTTCTTTTCCTTCAGGTTGTGGTTAAACGTTGATTAATTAGCGCTAATACCACATACGATTTGCATCCACAAATAATAGATGTTTGAAAGAAATGCATTCACTTTCATGTAATGGTGTGTATATATAGTCCATAGAGCTGCTGTAAAACTTGATATAGATACTTGCTCGTTAAGATTGCTACAGCAATTCATAAAAATATACACATAAATATATATAACTTTCTCTGCCATTGAAGCAATCTAATACTGCCTCGGCACTCTATAGGAAAAGAAACTTCATATGCTTCTACATCATTTAGTTCCTACGCTAGATAGCTTAACGGTTTTGCTCAATGGCAGTCGCCTGGGCGGCAGTTCACCCGCCCAGGCGACTGCCCCGTTCTTCTCCATTGCAGGCAATTTGGAGAGGGATGAGGGAGTGAGGGGGAGCACATGTAACTGTGGGCCATCGTCTTCTTCGTTTCCGGTAGCTCCGCCGCCACCTTCCTCGTCTCCGGCCGCCGGCGCCGCCCGGGTTAGGGGCTAGGGTTTGGGGGTTTGGGGTCTCCAATGCTCCCCGGGCTTAGATTGAGGGTTAGGGGGGTGGCGGCCTGGCGGTTGGGTGGGTTCGTTAGGGCGGCGGCGGAGGCGGTGGCGGCGCCGCCAGTGCCGGGGGTGGGGTGAGATTGCGGCCGGGCCGGTCGCCGGCGAGCGGACCTAAATCCCATAGCTTAAAATTGATATATTGACCATGATATGATGAATACCTATAACAAAAAAAGATAATAGGTTTTTTCCTTCATGTAGCAACCATGCGTATGATATGGTGTAGTAATGCGTAGCATGGATAATGCATGTGTTCAGGGGGGCTACTTCCAGCAGGATGCAGCGGCGGCAGCTCCGGGCATGGAGTTCGCCAGGTGCAAGCTGGGCACGGCCGGCTGCGGAGGCAGCAACCAGCTTCAGCTGCAGCTGCAGGAGGAGGACTGGACGGCGGCGGGGCAGATGGAGTGCAGCGGCAGCTCCTGCTGCGGCGGCCGGCAGCCGCTCAAGACCTTGGAGCTCTTCCCCACCGAGAGCACCGGCCTCAGGGACGAATGCTGCAGCAGCTCCCAGTCCTCCTCCTGCTCCACGTCCACGAATTAACTGAGATTAATTAACTGATGCATAGTTCTACTACTAAATTATGCAATTAATTAAGTATCGATCGATCGGATCTCTAGCTAATTGCTGGAGCAGCTGGTTTATAACTAGTGCTTGTACTACCAGCTAGCTTGCCAGCCAAGTGTATGTCGCCCTAGCTGCTTGCTGTTGCTGCTTCATTCTAGGTTTTTAGTACGTACAATCATCTTCGATCTCGGTTTGTTCTATTATATGTCGTATTTGTGACAATGCATGATCCAATTAATGATCAAGCTAGCTGTTGCTTGTAACTATCCATCGTTCGCTCCTCTTCTAAGTGCTGAGAGAGCGGACGTGGTACGTATTTGTGGCGTATGCATGACCTTCTGCCTTGTAATTCGATTAAAATAAAGATTAATGTTAATTCCCTTTGTTGGTTTAATTTCGATGCCAAGATCAAGCTAGCTGCCAACAAAGCCGCATGGTTGACTGGCCTCGATAAAATGCCTCAAAGTTGAAAGGTCGTCTGATAATTTGTGCAACTTCTTAGATATTTGAGCGGTTTTTTTTAGCAGATGTGGAGCATATATATCTTCGAATCTAGAGCTTTTTTTTCACTGTCTACCTCGATCGGGAGGGAATCCCAAATCTATCACCCAAAGGCAATGACCGACATGCAGGTTTGTCCAGATGCAGTCATAGGTGAGACTTACGCCCAAAGCAGTCTTCGGGACACATGGTATCCCAGGTAGGACCCCACACGAGATTTCGGACCGGAGTGGCCTCCAAGACGCACGGCACCTAGGAAAGGATTTCGTGCGAGGCTTCGGTCTGGAGTGGTCTCTGAAACACGTGGTGCCCTGGAGATGACCCCACGTGAGCCTTCGAACAGGAGTGGCCTCCGTGATACGTCGCTTCCTGGGAAGGATATTCCCGCATGAAGCTTCGCCCCGGAGTGGCCTTTGGGACATGTGGCACCTCGGAAAGGACCCCGCTTGCGGGTACGGCCTGGAGTGGCTTTACGAGACACTTGGCACCCCATGGGTGACCCCGCACGAGGATTCAATCCGTAGTGGTCTCTAGGACACGTGGTGCCCCTAAGATGACCCGCGTGAGGCTTCGTCTAGGAGTGGCCTCTAGGATATGTGGCGCCCCAGGAGAGACCTTGTATAAGGCTTCGGTCCGGAGTGGCTTTCGAGACATGTGGCGCCTCGGAAAGGAGACCGTTTGAGACTTCGGCCCAGCACCACGCGGATCATGGACAATCTCGACGGCCAAAGCCATCGAGAAAGATCACGAAACAGTCGAGACAGATAAATCTCGACGGCCGGCCGTCGAGATTTGGCCGTCGAGATAGAATGGTCGAGAGAGACGACCTATCTCGATGGCCAGGCCGTCGATAGAGTCTATCTCGAAGGCTACGAACCAGCCTTCGTAAACAAATCGTAGGGCAGGCGTGACCAATGGCACCACCATTCTCGACGGCCAAGAGCCGTCGAGACAGCTCCTTGGCAGGCCGCGCAAGATAGCGGCCCAGCCCAATTGGTTAGTCACAACAGCTGGACAGCCGTCGAGAGAGAGTCGCCTCGCCATCACTTGCTGGCCATAGTCTTGACGGCCCAAGGCCGTCGAGAATGAGTCGAATTGTACACAGCCAGAGCAACATCGCATGTCTCGACGGCCACGTCAGGCAGGCCGTCGAGACTAATCTATGTCTAGGGCCTGCGTTGACTACCGTCAGACAGATGTCTTTTCTCGACCGTTTTAATGCTGGCCATCGAGAAAGAGCTTATTATCGACGGCTAACAATGCATACCACCTCCAATGGTCAATTGTGCTTATTTAATTTTTTTAAATAACATAGAAATTTTTTTACAAAAATCATGCTGGCTAGTCTTGCTAACCACATGAATATACACCACAAAAAAAATTACGATGAAATTCAATCCGGAATAATAGGTACATGTGTAGGAGGCCATATCGTCTAATGATTTATCGAACGTTCTGTAGAGTTGTATGAAATACGTCTAACATGTGCACAAAATTTTTTAATAAATCACCATTGGATCCAAAGACCTTTATATAAATATCATTCCATTATAATGTTAGTAATTACAACATTTTTAAAATTTGCTACAAAATTTAATAATATTAAACACACACACATATAAATATATATATATTTTGTAGCATACAACACATAACATGCTGGATGCCGGCAAGATGCGAAGTTTTAATTTCCAATCAGTTGCCCTTGGATTATGAGTCATACTCGTTGGTCTTTCTTTTGGTTTAATTATAGTAAGTTTTTTCCTACGTTAGTTCATGTTTTTCTGCTGTTATGATGCTATGATGTTGTCAAACTTAGTGTATATACAACGGTGCATACCATTTTGGATAAACGTAAATTATGTTCGGTGTTGTTTGTGTTATTGATTATTATGAGTAGAGGTAGAAATGGTACGTATATTATTCGATAGACCAACCGACTAAATTGATCGGATAGTGATTTGGATAATTTTATGGATATCTAACTTTTTGCAGATAAAGATATAAATATGGATAATTTGGCGTGGATATGGATAAGATACGAAGCATTGATTATTTGGTGGATACAAAATATCTGAGTTTTTTTTTTGGATATAAAATACAGATTTTTTTCGAATAAAACCTATAATATAGTTCGTACTATATAATGTTCCTCCGGCGATTTGGTAGTATTTGGCTATTATTATTGTTACTACATCCAGTGTTTTTAAGGGCATCTAGTATTCTAGCGGTTTTTTCCTAATTCTTAATGAAATATGTATCAAATTTTTATTAATTTAATTCTTAAAATGTTGGTTGGTCTTTTCCCAACTTTTAGGTATTGCTCTTTTCAGCGTATCGTTAGGTTTGCGTATTACTGTAGCAAATTTAAGAGCACTCAAAATGAGGTCTAAAGATTATAAAAAATAATTAAAAATAGTTTTAGAATCTTTGGAATGACTATTAAAAGTCACGAAAAAATCGTTGCAAATTATGACAACATATAGGCTATATAAAAAATAACAAAATTTGCTACAGTAATACGCAACGGTACGATACGCTGAAAAGAACAAGGCCTTAATCTTTGTAATTTTAATCTGGACCAATCTAATAATATTTGTGTACATACTTTCTATTTTTTCTAATGTTATGAATTCCTATTTTAAAAATTAAATTAAATTTTGGAGTAATTTTATAAAAAAAATGGAACAAATTTTTTATATTGGATTTAATTATCTGACTGATAATGTTTGTATCCACGTCCATTATGTATTCACTCAATATTTGCAATCGATGTTATCCCATATTATTCGAATTTGTATCCTTATTGGACATATTCGTATTTAAATCTGTATCCGATAAAAAATATAAATACGGATATAGATAGAGTGACACCAACTGTCCGATTCGATCACATCCCTAACCTTGAGGATATGTGTTGATGGTATTTGATCTTAGGAGCTATCACAACACTACAAGAATCTGCACAAGTCGAGAGGGCCAAAGATATTCGAGAGGGCGACAAAATGGCTCTCTCAATATTTTAAGAAATCGAGAGGGCTACAGGCAAGCCCTCTCTAAACATTACAACTCGACAGGGCACACAGGCCGCCCTCTCGAAATATCTCCAGACCCGGACGGGTGTCCGACGGCGTCAGCTACTTTAGAGGGCCACGAGGTGGCCATCTCAAAATACCAGCACTTTGTGAGAGGGTTACTTCGTGGCCCTCTCGAAACTCCATCACCTCCAGACAACAACCACCCCCTAGCGGACCCACATGTAGTGTTCTAGAGGGCACATAGAGAAGCCCTCTCGAAACTCCATCACCTCATACTCCAACGGCCCCACCTGCACTATTCTAGAGGGCGCACATGGAAGCCCTCTCAAAATATGTTGATGAGAAAAAATAAAACCATAACTAGGATAACAAATAATCAAAGAACTTGATTATGAGACCTTAACAAAAAAAGAGAATAACATCAAAATGTTACGAGACACTAACAAAAGAAAATTTGTTCAATTGAAATTGAAATATAAATTAAATTTCTTAATTAGAAGAATACATATACATATACATATACACGTGGCACCTCGGAAAGGACCCCGCTTGAGGGTTCAGCCTGGAGTGTCTTTACGAGACACTTGGCACTCCATGGGTGAACCCGCGCGAGGCTTCAATCCGAGTGGTCTCCACGACACACATGGTGCCCCTAAGATGACTTGCGTGAGGCTTCGTCTAGGAATGGCCTCTAGGATATGTGGCGCCCTAGGAGAGACCTCGTATAAGGCTTCGGTCCGGAGTGGCCTTCGAGACATGTGGCGCCTCGGAAAGGAGACCGTTTGAGGCTTCGGCCCAGAGTGACTTTCAGGACACTTGGCACTCCGAGGGACCTTGTGCGAAACTTCGGACTAGAGTAGCCTCTTGGAGATGTTGAAAAGGACCCCACTTGAGGCGACGCGAACATCTGGAGTGGCCTTCGCGTAGAGTCTTGTCACTTGGGGGAAGTTGTCCACCCCTACGACAAGGTTCATATGCAGTGAACTTCGGTCAAGTGTAGGGCTGGTTCCGTCGAGATTTGGAGCTCGATGTTAAAACCAAGAATATGGCCAATGTTCCTAGCTTTCTGTAGAGCCCAAGAACGTGAGTTTTGGCTAAGCCATTTGGGAATAATGTCCAAAATCATGTTGCTGTCTGGTTTGAGTTATGATGGGATGTAGGTTTAGATGGGGATAATGAGGCCTAGATATTGTCGAAATTGGATAGTTTGATTGGTAGAGTTGTCATTTTATAGTTTTGGTTGCATGCATATTGAATGAATATTGGTGGTATGTAGGTGGAGTTGCTTCGATGTCATGGATTGGTACCGTTGTAGCATCGTTCGACGTCACTTGGTGAAAAAGGTAAGTACACTCCGATACGGTGCATACTACGAGAAGGACAAACGATGTATAGCATGGCATTACATTGATGAGAATGTGGTGGTTTGATGAGATATTGTTGATGTTTTTGACGGCGTGCTCACCGCTCAACCACTGCGGATCACACCCCTAGTCAGATTTCTATCCTGCTAGCCTATCGGCCGAGCTCAATTCGATTGAGCGCTGGACGCAGCAAGGAGCAACACACGGGGATTACCCAGGTTTGGACCCCCTCGCGGGTAACAGTCCTACTCCTGCTGAGCCTTAGCTCTTTTTGGTTGTGGTTGAATGGAATGTGTTTACAGAGTGTTTCGGATGCACGTATGCCTGTGCCCCGTCACGCCCCCCCCCTCTCCCCTCTCTCTCCACCCCTTTTATACAAGCTTTGAACTGGCGGAGAGAGCCGAGGGGGTAGGCAGTACAGTACCCTTGGTACAGTAACAAGACACGACAGGAGAGACGAAAACGTGCTGCCACTGCGTCGCGCGGCGCCGCCCTCGCGTGCTTCGCAAGTGGCCACTGACCCGCACAGTCACACTAGTGAGGCTGCGGGTGGGGCCCAGTCTGCTCCTCCTGACGCGGGCGGCCATCTCAAGCAAACCTTCTCTCTGCCGGTCAATTCTTCTGCGCCGCAGTGACAGCCGCTTGGACTTGCAGAGGTCACTGTAGCGGTAATCATGTCTTCAGCTGTCTATCCGCGCGTGACGTTGCATTAAATGCGCTCGTCCTTCGCAGCAGGGGGAGCCTTCGCCCAGAAGACTCCTTTCAAGACGCTCCCTGCCACGCGGGCCCCACCTCCCACACGCTGGGGTCTGAACGCCCGCCTGACGTATGGGGCCCTCGCCCGGCGCCCTGAGGGGCTCGCCCACGCGCTGGGGCCTTGCTTGCCCGCCTGACGCGTGGGGCCCGTTTGATCTTCTCAGGACTCTTTGTACCCCGGTATTTATTACACCGACAGTTTTCTCTTGGAGATGTTTATCGTCGTTGTTATTATATACTTTGTTGAGCTTTTGATTTATGCTTGTTGTTTATGTTTTTACATGATCTCTGAAGCAGCACGCATGGGGCAGGAAGTAGATCACGGTGTTGTTCACATCACCTTAATAATTTATTAAACCAACTAGCTAGTTTCATTTATGAACTTGGCCTTTTGAATTGGATGTGTGAAATGTATGTTTGATGCTGGTATGGTACAATACTAATTGCATCTCTACCAACATGGTAAGATCGTGCTTGGGTGCTTGGCTCCAAGCTACATTGGCTTGGTAGTACGTGGTTTATGTGCAGAACCGGAGGTAGTGGCATTTGCTATAATTGCGATATATTATGCATATGCTCTGAAAACTCTTGTTTGGATGACCAACTTTCAAAGAAAATGCTACCAAAATTTTAGTAAAGGCTAGGTTTCTATAGCATCTTGGGTTCGGTGAAGACTAGGATGTTACAGCTAGCGGGCAACATGCGGAGTTTTAATTTCCAATCAGTTGCCCTTGAATTATGAGTCATACTCGTTGGTCCTCCTTTTGGTTTAATTATAGTAAGTTTTTTGCTATGTTGTGATGCTCTGATGTTGTCAAACTTAGTGTATATACAACGGTGCATACCATTTTGGATAAATGTAAATTATGTTCGGTGTTGTTTGTGTTATTGATTATATATTATGAGTAGGGGTAGAAATGGTACGGATATTATTCGATAAACCAACCGACTAAATTGATCGGATAGTGATTTGGGTAGTTTTATGGATATCTAACTTTTTGCAGATAAAGATATAAATATGGATAATTTGGTGTGGATATATGGATAAGATACGGAGCATTGATTATTTCGTGGATACAAAATATCTGAATTTTTCTTGTTGGAAATAAAATACAGATTTTATTCGAATAAAACCTATAATATAGTTCATACTATACAATGTTCCTCCGGCGATTCGGTAGTATTTGGCTATTATTATTGTTACTACGTCCGGTGTTTTTTAAGGACATCTAGCTAGTATTCTAGCGGTTTATTCCTAATTTTTAATGAAATATGTATCAAATTTTTATTAATTTAATTCTTGAAATGTTGGTTGGTCTTTCCCAACTTTTAATCTTTGTAATTTTAATCCGGACCAATCTAATAATATTTGTGTACATACTTTCTATTTTTTTTCTAATGTTATGAATTCCTATTTTAAAATTTTAATTAAATTTTGGACTAATTTTTTAAAAAAAATGGAACAAAATTTTGTATATTGGATTTAATTATCTGATTGATAATGTTTGTATCCACGTCCATTATGTATTCACTCAGTATTTTGTAATCGATGTTATCCCATATTATTCAAATTTGTGTCCTTATTGGACATATTCGTATTTAAATCTGTATCCGGTAAAACATATAAATACGGATATAGATAGAGTGACACCAACTGTCCGATTCGATCACATCCCTAACCTTGAGGATATGTATTGGTGGTATTTGATCTTAGGAGCTATCACAAGTCATATCCGAACAACCCGATTTACCTTTGTTTCAATAGAAGAGACTCACATGAGTTGCTATTGACAAATAGTGGGTCATATTTCTATTGAATCGAACGTGAATTTTGAACGGTCTCCATATAGGTTATGAGTTCAAGTCTTGCTTCTTCCAATTTTTAGTTTTAAAAAAGTGTCATTTTGGTTCCTCAAGCATGCCCCATAGATAGGGTTGGCAATCTTGACCATAGCCCGCAAGCTGCTCCTCGGTTTTGGCTCGACTCGAGCTCGACTTGTAGGTAAACAATACCTCCGAGCTTTTTTCTAGCTCAGTCAAATATTGAGTGACATTGAGGCAGGCTCATTTGTGGCTCACTCGTGGCTCATGAAGTCATGGTTTTTTATGTCAATCTAGTCTTTCCTCACCATTAGTTAGTCCACTAGCCCTCACATGACTATTATATTGCCCCATCATGTCCCAACAAGACCCTCAAAGGTTTAAACTCAAGACCTTCCATAGTCGAGCTACTTGAATATCCAGGTTTCTTACCCTCAAGTGCTATGCTCTGTTTGTTCATTAGGCTTGCGATCTCCATTGAATTGGATCGAGCTTTGAGTGGGCATGAGCTGAGCTTTTTCTCTAACTCATTCATTGGCCGAGACAAGCCTAAGTCGAGCCTATCAGCGAACGAGCCAAGCCATCCCCTACCTCTCTCAAGCTTGGCTAATTGCCACCCCTACCCACGAACCAATTAATCCTTGATATGGAATACCGACAAGGGTGGTCCTTCAATTAGCAAAACTAAACCAAAATAGTCCTTGACCAGTCAAAAATCAGTTTCAGGTGGTTTCACTAGTATGGCAACACACATGGTTGGTTTTGCTAATGTGGCATTACACGTGGCAAATAAATTTGAGAAGAAAAAGATCTCTACATAATGCCATGCTAGCAAAACCGGGGACATGTGTCGCCACATAAGCGAAAACCACCCAAACTGCTATTTGACCTGTCAATGGACAATTTTAGTTTGGCTTCGCTAATTAGAGGGCCACTGTTGTCCAATATTTCACGTGAGGGACCAAATTGGTTTGCAACCAATAGTCGGACCAAATTGATATTTTTAATCTTTTTTTAAAACGGAGTATTTCAGCTAGGACTTATCTATTACATGTACAACGCACTAGCGTCGAACGATCCCTGTGTGACGCATGGCATCGTCCAGAGCCGTCCGATCGCTCGCCGAATCAAATCCAGTCGTCCATATTAAGCTAAGCTTCAAAAGCATTTTGCTTCCCACCTGAGCAACACGGCGCGCGGCTTGGCGACCTGGCTAGAGGAGCTAGCGTTCGCCCAGGAGACCGGGGGTTGAATCCCCGCTCTGCCATTTTGCTTTGCGCATTATTTCCCTCTCGCCTGTGATGTGTGTGCTCATGAGCGTCACTCGCCTCTATGCTGCACTGTACGCTGCATGCTGCTTCGCCTGTGCGTGCTCGCGAGCTGTACTGCCTCTCGCTGTGTGACATTCTAATAAAATTATTAGGTGTCCCAATATTTTATTTAAGCAAATCAAGGTATCACTCCTTAACATATCAGCTTAATTCCAAGTTAATTGCTCTTGGGCCGGATTAGCATGCGATCAAGGGCCCATATTAGGGGGTTAGCACTTTTAGCCCATGAGCAGAAGGCCGAAGGCCCCTTACCTGCGCCCAGCACCCTATAAGACAATCCTCTACTGTTCCTCGCCGGCCACTCCACTCCCCACCCAAACCCTAAACATACGGCTCAAGATCCACCCTCCCGAGGACGATTCTGAGGTAAACATCTTTTCCCGTAGTCAAATCGATGTGTAGATGGTGCTAGTAGCTAGATCTCATCGAGACGGTTAAAATGCATATGCGGATCGTCCAAATTGGTGCTGTTTTCCGCCCTGTAGAGCTCACCGTAGTTAGGACATTCCACGGTCGCCGATGAACCTCGACGTCCGCACCGCCGGCGGAAGATCCGTAGCCAATACACGGGCGCCACGACGCCCTAGCGCCGCCGCTTGCCGCGCCGCACCAGTGGCACACGTGCCGCACCAATCACCGCCTGACGCGCGTTCCGGCGTGCCCACAAAGTGCGTCCGCACAGGACCGTGCCGGCAACGACGCCAATCATGCCGCGACGCGCTTCCCGGTGGGGTCCACTTGACGATGGAGTTTCCGACCACGCCGCCGCCCTCGTCCAATCAGCTTGCGACGCGTGGCCGTGGGACTCGCTGCTGTCGGCGCATCGGCCCACGTCGTTACCGCCATCCAATCCCCCGGCGCCACGTGTCCCGTGGGACCCGCTGCTGACACCGGCGCCGTTTTATTTCACCCGCGCCAGATCCAACCATAGCCGCTGACACGCAGGCCCGGCCAAGCCGTGGGCCCCTCTTGACAATGGCGGCCATTCCGCCTGCCGCCCTGAGTAGGGCTGGCAATCTGGCTCGCAGCTCGTGAGCAGCTCGTAGCTCGCTCGGTTTTGGCTCGGCTCGGGCTCGGCTCGTAGGCCAACGAGCCTGAGCTCGAGCTTTTTTTCCAGCTCAGTCAATTAGTGAGCCGAGCCAAGCCTAGGGCTAGCTCGCTCGTGGCTCGCTACCGGTCTCTCTCTCTCTCCCCATCGTACTCTCTCTCTCTACCGGTCTCTCTCTCTCTCTCGGGCGGCTCCAGTGGGCAGCCAGCGCGCCGCCCCCGTCTCCTCCTCGCGCCCGGCGCCGGTGCCGCCTCCGTCTACGCCGCCCCCGCCTCCTCCAGGGCGCCGCCCCGGTCTCCTCCTCCGCGACCCGGTGCCCCCTCGGCCCAGATCCGGTGCGCCGTAGGGCTCCACTGCTGCGCCCGGCCTGCACCGCGCCGCCGGCCGACGCCGCCCCGGCCCTCCTCACCGCGCCACCAGGCGGATCCCCGACGCCGCTCCGGCCTCGATCCATGCCGCCTCGACCTCCTCTCCCTCCGGCGCCACCCGTCCACCTCCGACGCCGCCGGGCGGGATCCACGCCGCCTCGCTGCCCCGTTCGTCTCCAACGCCGGCAACTCCGCTCTGGCCATCTCCGACTCGTGGCCTCGAGCGCCAATGCTCGTCCTATTCATCACGCTCGCGAGCGCTCACGAGCCGGACCGAGCTTTCAACGAGCCCGAGCCGAGCTTTTTTCCTAGCTCGTTCGGTGACCGAGCTCAGCTCGGCTCGGCTCGTCAGTGAACGAGCTTGAGCGAGCCAGGGCCTGGCTCGCTCAAGCTCGGCTCGTTGCCAGCCCTAGCCCTGAGCTTGACGCATGGCGCCACATGCCACGCGCACACGCGGTAATCACGCCGCCGACACTGACCGGTGGGCCCACCGAGCCACGCCAGCCAGGAGCCATGTGGCATGACACGTGTTATGCCACGTCACCCGTAGCCTAGCCCCTGCCACGTGGTATGCCATGCCAGCGTCCACATGTCATGCCACGTTAGCAATCGCACTGCCCTAAGTGCCACGTGGCACGCCACGTCAGATGCCACCTGTCACCACGTCACTGCCACGCCAGCACCCGCCCCGTCGCCTCTGTCTCGTGGGTCCCGCTCGTCAGCCACTAGGAGTCGCTATCCAGTGGGTCCCACCTATCAGCCGCCCACCGCCACGCCGCGCCGGACTGGGCCGAGCTGAGCCGTGCGCGCGCGTTGGAAATGGCCCGGTTCCGTCGGTTCTGCCCAATTAGGGGTTAAATGGGTTTTTCTTTTTCTGGAATTTCCTATTTAGCCCTAAACTTCCCCCGAATTGTTTATGGAACTCCGTAACTCCAAATTGGATGATTTTGGAGCCTAAAAATCACATTTAAATCCTAAAATTTTTATGTATATTTAATAATTGTTTTCTCTGTATTGATTTTACTGTTGCATTATTTGTTATTTTTCTGTTTAGACGATGGGTGCGACTGTTGTTCGGAGTGCTGCCTGGAACCGATGTGGGACCCGCAAAGTGCGGAATTTTTCGAAGGCAAGCATAGTAACATATTCTCTCCTAGTTTTACAATATAATTTACTGTTGTTTATTTTCCGAACTATCTGCATACATGTACGTTAGGCGTGAGTACCTAGACATGTTAATCATCTATTAATATGCTTTAGCCACCATTGTGAACCCGTTGTATTTTTCCTAGCCTATCCTTGACTAGATGTGTAGGACTGCATTTGGGATTCACAATACATTGAGTTTGGGTGAGGTGTAAGCTTCACGATGGCATTTTTGGTTAAACTTAAACAACTAAAACTTGTAGATGATTTAGGGGAGACCCGGCAGAGAGGTTTCCGGGATTGTGGTGGTGATGAGAGGGTCTCCTCTAATAAGGACCCAAGCTTGTGTACTACTGGACTGAACCTTACCGTACAGCCACTTGTGCCTTCAGCCCTGGCTTAGTACATAGTGGAGGGGGGCGGGTTGGTGGCGGGGAGGGCTATGGGCGTCGGTATCATTATAGGCCGACCACAAAAGTCTGATTATTGTCGTCGGCCTCAAGTTTAACCGACCACAAAAGTCTGCAACGTGGCGTCGTCACCTTATCCGCGGGACCCACATGGCAGAGCGCCGTCACTGTGCCCGTGCCGTCTGGTATAGTTTTTGTCGGCGGCTCGAACAATGGCCGACCACAAAGATCCCTCCTGGGAGCTCTTCCCAGGAGCTACTTTTGTCGTCGGTTTTTCTTTAGGCCGACGACAAAAGTGACTTTTGTCGTCGACTCATTGTCGACAAACTTTTGTCGTCGGCTGTCCGACGACAAAACGTTTTGTCGTCGGTATTTTGACTTTTGTGGTCGGCATTGGCCGACCACAAAAGTCTCGTTTCCTGTAGTGGCTCCTTGGTTTTGGCTCGACTCGAGCTCGACTTGTAGGTAAACAATACCTCCGAGCTTTTTTCTAGCTTGGTCAAATATTGAGTGACATTGAGGCAGGCTCGTTTGTGGCTCACTCGTGGCTCATGAAGTCATGGTTTTTTTTTATGTCAATATCTAGTATTTCCTCACCATTAGTTAGTCCGCTCGCCCTCCTATGACTATTATATTGCCCCATCATGTCCCAACAAGACCCTCAAAGGTTTAAACTCAAGACCTTCCATGGTCGAGCTATTTGAATATCCAGATTTCTTACCCTCAAGTGCTATGCTCTGTTTGTTCATTAGGCTTGCAATCTCTCATGAATTGGATCAAGCTTTGAGTGGGTATGAGTCGAGCTTTTTCTCTAGCTCATTCATTGGCCGAGACAAGCCTAAGTCAAGCCTATCAGCGAATGAGCCAAGCCATTCCCTACCTCTCTCAAGCTTGGCTAATTGTCACCCCTACCCACGAACCAATTTGATCCCTGATATGGAATACCGACAAGGGTGGTCCTTCAATTAGCAAAACTAAACTAAAATAGTCCTTGACCGGTCAAACATCAGTTTCAGGTGGTTTCACTGGTATGGCAACACACATGGTTGGTTTTCCTAATGTGGCATTACACGTGGCAAATAAATTTGAGAAGAAATAGATCTCTACATAATGCCGTGCTAGCAAAACCAGGGACGTGTGTCGCCACATGAGCGAAAACCACCCAAACTACTATTTGACCTGTCAATGGATAATTTTAATTTGGCTTCGCTAATTAGAGGGCCACTGTTGTCCGATATTTCACGTGAGGGACCAAATTGGTTTGCAAGCAATAGTCGGACCAAATTGATATTTTTAATCTTTTTTAAACGGGGTATTTCAGCTGGGACTTTTTATTATTCATATTGCTAAAAATGTACGTACGTGCAATTAGAAATAAGTGAGGCCATCTGTATCTTCAGTTTCTTTCCCGTATATGCTTTTTACTGCATAGATGATAGAGAGGAGCAGCGCTCCGTGGGTGAGCTTATATTTGTAGTCTTTGTTAATTTGTTTCATGTACCTGATTGCAAAGAGATTATCTAAAAGTTCAGAGTAACTAAAAAGAGACATTCAGTTTATTAATTAAAAAATTTAGATCTTTGAAAAAAAAACCTGCAAAGTCTCAAAAATAATACAGATTTTTTAACTAAATGATTTGTGTAAAAAACGATAAATTTGGTTTAATCGAACAAAACCAAACCAGAGAAAGCAGTTCAGTTATTTCAGCCGTTCAGCTGTTCAGCTCAAAAGAACAGGGCCTTAATTTGTTTCATGTACCTGATTGCACAAATGCGCACTCTTGAGTGATCAGACTCTTCCTCTTTTATTCGTATTTTGGTTTGGTTTAGTTATCTAAAAGTTGAGAGTAATTAAAAAGAGACATTTAGTTTATTATTAAAAAATTGAGATCTTTGAAAAAAATCCGCAAAGTCTCAAACAAAAAAATACAGATTTTTAATCTAAATGATTTGTAAAAAAATGATAAATTTGGTTTAATCGAACAAAACCAAACCAGAGAAAGCGGTGTGTTTGATGGACTGAGATTCTAGATATTCAAGAAGTTGAAGTGAATCGATCAAATTACAACTTTTACTATGCAGAGACAGAGTTACCTCCTGTCACAAAAGAAGTCGCCGTTAAAGACGGTCAACGGCGACTTCTTTTGTGACCGGAGGGAGTACATTGGTTCCTATAGTTAATCTGTACAGATCAATTAAGTAAAACGAGATGCATACTTTTCTGGCAGCAGACAAAAATACATGAATTAAGCTGCTGAAATCATTGGATGTGAATAGAAAGATGCGTGGATTGAGATGGATGCATCTATGGGGTTTGGCTGCAAGTGAAG
This sequence comes from Raddia distichophylla, assembly GCA_005191435.1. NCBI lineage: Eukaryota > Viridiplantae > Streptophyta > Magnoliopsida > Poales > Poaceae > Raddia > Raddia distichophylla. The sequence goes on from SPJY01013140.1 coordinate 686,104, forward strand.
CAAGGGAGGCTCATCTAATCCCAGCCCATGCAGCAGCTACATGAGCGAAAACCACCCAAACAGCTATCTGACCTGTCAATGGATAATTTTAGTTTGGCTTCGCTAATTAGAGGGCCACTGTTGTCCGATATTTCACGCAAGGGACCAAATTGGTTTGCAAGCAATAGTCAAACCAAATTGATATTTTAAATCTTTTTAAACGGGGTATTTCAGCTGGGACTTATTATTATTCATATTGCTAAAAATGTACGTACGTGCAATTAGAAATAAGTGAGGCCATCTGTATCTTCAGTTTCTTTCCTGTATATGCTTTTTACTGCATAGATGATAGAGAGGATCGGAGCAGCGCTCCGTGGGTGAGCTTATATAATTGTAGTCTTTGTTAATTTGTTTCATGTACCTGATTGCAAAAATACATGTAGCTGATGAAATCATTGGATGTGAATAGAAAGATGCGTGGATTGAGATGGATGCATCTATGGTGTTTGGCTGCAAGTGAAGCAAGGGAGGCTCATCTAATCCCAGCCCATGCAGCAGCTACAGGGGGCAGGAGAAGCCAAGGAGGATAAGGCGGGAGTGAGGTTGAGGGGGATCGAGAATCGATGCTGCTGGGCCGGGCCGGGTGGGCTGCGGCCCCACAAGTTACCTTCCTTCACGTGTCCACGGGCCCCACCCCTAGCCCCAGAGGTTCAGCTAGCCACAGTTAATCAGCAAGCTTAATAAAGCATGTCAACAACAACCAGGAGTAGGGTTAGCATGCTGCTGATGGTATCCATTCATCTTAACTCATCCTGATTTTAGCTGCAGTATAGTGTCTCTCTCTATATATACATATACGTCCTTGCTCCATGCTATTTACAAGCGGCTGCTACACTCAAGCCATGCATCTACTGGTACTTGTCCGCTGCTGCTGCTACTAGCAGTCTAGCACTGGCCTGGCTGGTATATGGGGTATATACCCACACGGCCACACCACATGTATGTTTATGTTTTTGTTTATGTTTACTCGTACCCTCTATGTATGTACACAATCTGACCTGCACTAGTTAACTGCCTAGCTTGCCTACTCTCCCTTCCTGTTTGTGTGTGTGATAGTCCACACTCTGAGTGGCTGACAGAGACCCTAGCTATACACATACGTAGCTGATCTTTTTATTGATTTCAACTCGAGATCACCATTCAACTGACAAGAGGAGGAGCTCAAAAAGAAAGGTAGCTAGCCCAAAGAGCTGAGAGAAGGAGAAAGAAGAGCCGGCATAGATGGATGACGATGGAGTGGTAGGTAGCTGAGCCTGAACTTGCTTGATTTGGGTTTCAGTGAGGAGGAGGAGGAGGAGGAGGAGGAGGAGGGGAAGGGAGGAGATCGAGCCTAGCTTGGAATTCAACACTTACCTCTGTCGATCCACTTCCAGCACTGCAGATTAATTTAATGGCTTCCAAAGGTATGTATGCACTGATTCATCCATGTAATTAACTTAATCGATTAAGTTAGCTGTTGATTTTATGAAAGACGCACACATGCAAGCTTGCTATCTGGCTGCGATTTCGATTCATCGGGAACACAAGATAGAATTATAGTGTTTTGTGCATGGATATATTATATAGTTAACCAATCAGATATACTAGCGAGTCATATCAATATATAGTCTCAGCTAGCAGCAGTTTCTCCTTAATTTAGTGGATATCTTCAAATGTTAGCGGAGAATAGATTGGTGCATGATCTAGCCCCTCCCTCCATGGTTCATCCTGTAGATTGTTAGTTTTTAATTTGCTTTACTCTCCATTAATCCACACATCCACAATTAAGCATGGATGATGGAGGAAGCCGGAGTAGCTGCCTCTCTGAGGACGAATCTGAAATTATGCGGTAGTGCAAGTTTCAGAGTAGTAGATAGTGAGCGAAGCCCTGAGTGTGAGGGAAAGGGAGGGAGACAGGCACACACACATGTACACATCACCAATGCCTCCAGCTTATCCCATGGAGGCACCAGCCACATCACTGCATCACCGATCTGCCTGCAGCCACTAGCTTGCAATTGCATGGCTATCTTGGATTGGAGATGAGCTAGCTGACACTGAGAGTGAGGCACCTACACTTCATTGTCTGTCCCTTTCCCTGCCCTGGATGCTTCTACCCATGGCTGTGAGTAGCTCTCATCCACCGCCAAAAGTAATTAAGCTTTACCTCACACTCTTAACTGCATCCATGCTGGCTGGCTGCACCGTATCCGTACTGATCAGGGCATGCCCAGGGTGGAGCTCAATGAATAAATAAGCTGATTAAAATAAATTAATCTATAATGTTAAGCTAGATTTTAAAATGTTTTAATCTATTTCTCGAACTTGGTCCGCTCCGTTGATGTTATTTTTAAGAGCTTTAAAACCTGACTTATGATAGAAAAAAGTAGACTAAAAAAGTTGATTTTTTTATCAAAGCCACTTAGAACATGCCGTTAAGATGACGATGATCTCATCCCGTGCGTATGCTATGTTAGTTGCATGCAAACAGTTAACATGCATGCAGGGCTAGCTCGAGCAGCTTGATCAGCTAAAGAAGATCAGCTGCAACATGCAGCCTGTGCTGGAGTAATTAATTAATTAACAGTAATATGAATCCCATGGTCCGTGAATATTAAAGTGATCGATTAATTGTACACACAGAATCGAATTCCATGGCTCAAATGTCTTTTATTCCTTTTTTGCTGTCCTTTTCATTGAAACAAGTAGTAGTTAGCAAGGAAAGCTGCACAGGAACCACCTCATCAACGATCTATCTTTTTCTTCTTTTTTGGCTCCTACATTTGTAATTAACCACCTTGGCTAAATAGCGAAGCTAGCAGCCTAGCATCTATTAATGGTGCCTTGTTCTCTAATACAACTCTAATAAACTAACTCGTAATATTTTTTGTTTTTTTCGTGTAATTCTCTTTTGTAATTAACTCCCTTTTTAATCATTTTCGCAGTAGTTTTTTTTTTTGCAAAAAAAATGTTCAGTACAAAAGAAATTTTGCACAGTGCTCGACCAACGACCAACTGGTATATGTGGCAATATGCCTTGCGGAGTAGTCTCTGATTCCGTCAAAAAAAAAATGATGAATTGAAATGGACAGCTAACAGATAGGATAAGATGTCTGACATGTCACAATTGTAGGTCACAACCAAACACTAATAACTTGTGAAAAAAAAATGGCAAAGTTTGAAAAGCATCCAAACAAAAGCATGATTAGCATCACTCTCATTAGTCACTAACTTGTCGCCTCATATATTTTGATGCAAGAGGGCATCAAGAAATAGTCTATCCTAAGCTTTTCTCTCGAGATATAGGAATTGCGCGCATTATCATTTAAAAAAAAATTCGGCGATCAAAATCATGTGAAAATCAAACTCACATGTTTGTAGAAATCTCAAAGGCATTTTCTCAAAATGCAATTGAGCTTGGAGAATTTTCACAAAACTTCCTTCTTTTTCCAACAAGAGCTGCACGCAGCCGCAGGGGAAGGCGGCCGCGACGGCGTGGAGGAGGAGGAGGAGGAGGAGGAGCGGCCGTTCCACCACCGCCTGCCGGCGCTGCCACGCGACTCCCGGGGATCCCTCGAGGTCTTCAACCCCTCGTCGCCCACTTCCCACTCCGCATTCCGCCCCGCCGCCAAGTCCTCCTCGCCGTTCGCCGCCACCGCCGCCGCCGCTAGCCCCGACAAGGGTAGGAGCGCCGCGGGCAGCGTGGATGTGGGGAAGGCGGCGCAGAGGGCGGCGGAGTGGGGCCTCGTGCTCCAGACCGACGAGCGCACCGGCCGCCCCCAGAGCGTGGCCGCCCGCTCCTCCGGCGCCGGCGGTTCGGCCCGCAACAGCTACGAGGACAAGACCGGCGGCGCCGGCGGCGGCGGGGTGGCGCTCCCGAGGGTGTCGGAGGAGCTCCGGGCGGCGCTGTCGGCGTTCCAGCAGACGTTCGTGGTGTCCGACGCCACCCGGCAGGAGCACCCCATCATGTACGCCAGCGCCGGATTCTTCAACATGACCGGCTACACCTCCAGGGAGGTCGTAGGAAGGAACTGGTAAGCCACACCATGGCCTCCTCCTTCTCCTTCTCCTTCTCCTTCTAGTAATGGCGATGGGATGCGTCGTCGTGTGTCTCCTCCTCCTCCTCCTCCTCTTAATGTTAATGGTGATGGAATGCGTCGCCATGTGTGTGTGCTCTGCAGCCGCTTCCTCCAAGGCTCCGGCACTGACCCCGCTGAGATCGCCAAGATCAGAGAAGCTCTGGCTACTGGCTCCAACTACTGCGGCCGTGTTCTCAACTACAAGAAGGACGGCACACCATTCTGGAACCTCTTAACCATCGCCCCCATCAAGGATGAGGATGGCAGGGTCCTCAAGTTCATCGGGTTCGTTCACCTTCTTCAGTTCTTCCCATCGGATGTAGCTACAACACATCTTACCATTCTCAAAGATTGGCAATTATCAATTTGCTACTTACGGAGTGGCAAGTGGCAAATAATCAGTTGCCGATCTTTGGAGTGGCAAATCATCAGTTATTCCTTGGATGAATGGAACGAATGTTTCTTCTTATCGGCGTGATAATATACATGATCACCCTGTATGCATTGTGGGAAGTGGAGACAAACATATTGACCACTTGAGAGTTCTATTCAGGATGCAAGTGGAAGTGAGTAAATACACTGAAGGGAACAAGGATACAGTTCTCCGTCCAAATGGCCTTCCAGAATCACTGATCAAATACGATGGTACTACTTATGTTCAGCTTAAGATTCAAAAGAATAGTAACTAACAAAGCTTTGAATTCTCTTAATTTTGATTTCAACCTGAAAGGTGCATATGTTCGTGTATGCAGCCAGACAGAAGGATCAGGCCCGTAACTCAGTATCTGAACTTCTGTTGGCTCTGACAAACACAGATTCATTGTCAGAATCCAAAAATAGCACCTTAAAAATAAAATCACAGGAATCAGCAGGCATGCTGACAGGTGAAGTTGCTGGTAAGAGAAGCCCAGAAAGTGGGTCTCGGCGTAACTCTCGTACTGGAATGAGAAGCTCGCTGCAGAAGATCAGTGAAGTTCCTGAAGGAGGGAATAAAACTAGAAAATCTGGTCTGCGTTCATTTATGGGGTACGCTAGTTTCATACAAGTCAAATGACAGAGCTGTAGCATATTTTGTTTTTCAATTTCCTCAGACAATTCCTGTTCCTTAATTTTCTTGTCTTGTTCAATTTATGCGTGCAGTTTTCTTGGTATGGGCCATGGGAACATAGAGAAGAGCATGCTCAAACCAAGGGATGAAGATCCGCTGCTTGACAGTGATGATGAAAAACCTGAGAGCTTTGATGATGAGCTGAGGAGGAAAGAAATGAGAAGGGGTATAGACTTGGCTACTACACTTGAACGCATTGAGAAGAATTTTGTCATCACTGACCCAAGATTACCTGACAATCCCATTGTAAGATTTAACCGGGACCTCTTCACTCTTCTAGCTCTAATCCACTCATCTTTCATCGGTATATATATCATATTTTCATAAATCTGTATTTATTCTTTGGCTAATATTTCAGATATTTGCATCCGATAGTTTTTTGCAATTGACAGAGTATAGCCGTGAAGAAATATTGGGAAGAAACTGCAGGTGAATTACTATATCACATTGCCCCTTTTTTATTGCATGATTTCACTGCCAATATTTTTACAGTGTTGGCAAATTTTGGTTGTTTGTACATTACATGTACACAGGGTAGCAAAATACCTGAATTTGGATTTTTAATCCTTTGTTGCTCCACATGTTGTTGACTGGTATAAACTAGCATTAAATGCAAAATCTATCAGTTTCCTGATGCTCCCATGGCTTCTCCTTGCAGGTTTCTTCAAGGTCCTGAAACCGACCGTGCGACAGTAAGAAAAATAAGGAATGCCATAGATAACCAAGCAGAGATCACTGTTCAGTTGATAAACTATACAAAGAGTGGTATGTTGCTCTCCACATGCTCCCCAAATGATTAAAACAGTAATACAACATTTTTGTGTCAATTCCCAACAGATATATGCTGTACATTTTAAATATATTTATTCATTGTAATGAATCCAGCTAATATTACTTATTGGTGCTCATTACTTGGACAGGTAAAAAGTTCTGGAACCTTTTTCACTTGCAACCAATGCGTGATCAAAAGGTATTACTTAATGTTGCACTTGGGGAAGTAGTTGCTAATTTTTTCCGTAAACGCAATTTTTTTGCATGTAATTTGAGATGCACCAAATTTGCCTGTGGATCAGGGTGATGTTCAGTACTTTATTGGGGTTCAGTTGGATGGAACTGAACGTGTTCAAGATGACTCTGCAAAAGAGGGTGCCATGCTGGTTTGTTTTCTTTCTACTCAAAACTAACATATTTGTGGATGCTATCAAAAGTAACAATAAAGACCATGTGGGTTTTAAATTACTGTTGTTTAATCAGTCCATAGATTTCATTGTGCAGTTACTTACAATTTATTTTAATACCAACTAGCACAGAACATATTTGGATAAATCAAATATTTTCATGAACCTTAAATTTGAAATATGCTCACTGAAAGAATAGCTTGTTTAAAAACTAAGCTGAATTGTCCATGTAACAGGTTAAGAAAACTGCTGAAAATATTGATGTGGCTGCAAAGGAACTTCCAGATGCTAACTTGGTAAGAATAAAGCATTATTCCTTAAGCTCATCAATTAAGTATGTGCACACAGTTCTGACAGTAACGCATAACATTCAGAGACCGGAGGACCTATGGGCTAAACACTCAAAATCAGTCCTGCCAAAGCCACATATGAAGGATAATGCATCATGGAGAGCCATCCAAAAAGTATGATATACATATAGTTTACCAAACAGCTACTCACATGCTATTTTTGAGGTTACTAGATGAAAATGCCATTATATATAGAAACTTCATAGAGAATTTACCATGTATTATTCTTTGCAGAATAGTAATTATATGCATAATTATTTTTGAAAGACCAGGAGATTTTACCATGTATTCTTCATAGAGAATTTACTAGATGTAATGTATTTTTGAAAGACCAGGAGACCATTAGAGACAAGAGCAGATGATATTTTTCTGAAACTTCTCTGTGATATCATGCTACTTCTATTGCAGGTTCTTGAGAGTGGAGAAAACATTGATTTAAAACATTTTAGGCCTGTAAAACCTTTAGGATCTGGTGACACTGGAAGGTAAATCCTGTCATACTTTGGTTTACAGCGAAAATACCTTAAATTGGCAGCCTTGCATTGCTAATACATTAGACTCCTTAAGTTTCATTTACATTAGCAGTTTCATCCTGTAAACCATGTGTATTATTGTTGAAATTGCAGTGTGCATTTGGTGGAGTTGCTAAATACAGGTGAATACTTTGCCATGAAAGCTATGGACAAAAACATCATGCTTAACCGCAACAAGGTTTCATTCTTGTTTCACCTTTTGAAACGATAACAACTTTCATTAAGACAGAAAAATGCTGTTCTCTTCTACCTTAGGCTGTCACTTTTGGTCTCTGATGACATTCTAATCTTTCTAGGTCCATAGAGCTATTGCTGAACGACAAATCCTTGATATGCTAGATCACCCGTTCCTTCCAACATTATATGCGTCATTTCAGGTTCGTTATCTAAATATGTGTCAGTAGGCTATTTAGAAATAACGATGTCCTCTTTCTCATTTAATCAATTAGTTGGTGTTTCAAAGGGTTTGAAGTTTTGCACGAGCCCCTAAATCAATAAGATGGATTTTAAGTTTGAAAGTAGGCTTATCTGATTTTGCTAAAAAAAAACAGGCTTATTTATTGACATACTCCGATAGAATTTGGTTTTTATATTTAACCACTTTTAAACTTTGCTTAAATCTTCCCTTGGCAGCCCTTAGTGTGTGTCTCTAGATCATGACTGTTGTATATATTTATTTTTAAGGGGTTATTTTCGTTTTTGTGACACTATTGTACTCTTTGTTTTTGGAAAGAGTTGACCTTTTGTTTTCTGCTCAAATGTTGCAGACAAAAACTCATATATGTCTAATTACTGATTACTGCCCTGGTGGGGAGCTCTTTCTGCTCCTAGATAGGCAGCCTCAAAAGGTTCTACGGGAAGATGCAGTCAGGTAATAATTGAACCTGTTTATTTTTGCTTAGATCTTGTGGGAATGATGTGCATGGCTTTGGTTGAAGGAACATAACATGTGCCACTTTATGCTTTGCTGATTAAAGTCACAAACATGTTACTTCATTGTTGCGAAGATTTTTCCAATCTAGCTGTTATAGAAGAAAAGAAGCATTATTTAATACTCCCTCCGGTCACAAATACTTGACGTGTGAGATACGTGCCGGTCAAAGCTTTGAAACTTGAGCTATAAATATCTTTTAAAACATTTAGATTGGCTTCATATAAAGTGTGCCTAGATTTGTTTTGAAAAGTAATTTAATAACATTATAAATTTAGTAGGTTTTATAGATATTAGCAATCAAAGTTGTGCTTTGGAGACTGTGAACAGTCAAAAGCGTCAAATATTTGTGACTGAAGGGAGTACTAATTCATGATTTGCACAGGTTCTATGCTGCTGAAGTGGTCATTGCACTCGAATACCTTCATTGTCAAGGTATATATACAAACTTATTGTGTACATGAAATTTTTCACATATATGATGGATAGTATGCTTATCAACATAAATCAATGATGGTACTTATGACCCTTCATGTTTTACCTCGGGAAATTTAAATTATTCATTCGCTTTTCACATATGTTATTCTTTGGCTTTAGATTATTATGGACTAAAGAAAATTGCATATCAAATTATCTATATTTCTTTTTGTCATGAAGTTATAGAGAGTTTTCTAGTATCACCAACAGTCAAACGGAAACAATTTCTCTGTGATTTTAATCTCAGGGGTAAGGTTGCGTACACCAACCCTCTTACTCCGCTTTTGTGGGATTTTCCTCAGAAACATTAGGGTATGATGATGATGTTGTCTTTCACATATGTGCTTTTATTAAAGATTTATCCAAGTAGCATCTCTTCAGTAAAATTTTTTACCATAGAAGGAAGGAATGTGTCCCCTAATCACATACCAACTGCCTGACATTCGATTATTCATCACATTTATCAGAATCTGTTGAGATTTTTATTGCTTATCATTTTTCCCTGTTTCTTTTTTCCTTTTGCATCTTAAGGTATAATCTACCGAGACTTGAAGCCTGAGAATATCTTACTTCATAGAGATGGGCATGTATCCCTGACGGACTTTGATTTGTCTTGCCTAACTTCTTGCATGCCACAGGTAAAAATATTTAGATCTCTTCTGACAAAAATTATCTTACTTCCTGTTCTTTCTGTCTCAACAATTCAAAAGACATAAGAAGGGGGAATGTTCTTTGTTTGGAATATGCTTTGTTCAGCGACGCATTGTTCTGATATGCCATTTCACCATTATTTTATGTTATTTGTCGTTGGAATAAAACTTGTGGCACGCATTTTGTTGGCAATAGGAGTGTACCAAACAAGTGATAGGAGATAGCAACTACATATCATCAGGAATCCATGTGCATTACGACATGTAGTCAGTGACCTTAGTATTTTCCTGGTTACATTAAATGTGTTTGCCTTGTTATTTCTTATTTGCTAGGTCTTTCTTCCAGAAGAACCTGAAAAGAAAAGGAAGAGGAAAAGCAGGAGTTCTCCTATATTTTTTGCTGAACCTATGCGAGCATCCAATTCATTTGTTGGCACAGAGGAGTACATTGCACCTGTATGTACATGCTCTCACTGTCGTTTATTCTGCGCAGTTTTTCCAACCTTTTCATCTATGAAGATTCCTTGGTTGCATCCTTGTCTTGCAGGAGATTATTACTGGAGCTGGCCATACGAGTGCTGTTGATTGGTGGGCTCTAGGTAACTCTCGTCCCGTGGCTTTGTAGCTTGTACGTGCTGAATAATAAAGCATGAAAGCGGATCGATCTCATAGCTTCGCAGACTGGCCATGCTGATGAACTAATGTGTACCCAGGAATTCTTCTGTATGAAATGTTGTATGGCTACACACCCTTCAGAGGGAAAACAAGACAAAGGACCTTTGCTAATATCCTGCATAAGGATATCAGGTTTCCCGCGAGTATATCGGTGAGCAAGAAAGCCTTCGACCAAGCTTTTTATCGGAAAAAGGCGAGCATATTTGCACAGGAAGTGGGCTAACGGTACGCGATTGCAATGTAGGTGAGCCTGCCGGCGAGGCAGCTGATGTACAGGCTGCTACACAGGGATCCTGCAAACAGGTTGGGGTCGTATGAGGGAGCGCATGACATAAAACAGCACCCTTTCTTCCGTGGCATCAACTGGGCTCTCCTTCGGGGCATGGTAAGCATCTCATCTTCTTGTGAATATGCTGGTTTTCTGATGGCACGGCAGGGCAGGGCAGGCAGCTCATGCTTATATGTGTTGGTTGTTGGGCAATGGCCAGGCTCCTCCAAAGCTGGAGGCTCCACTGTTTTCGGATGGCTTGGACAAGGACGGAACGCTACCTTCTGATGATCACATCCGGACCGATATGTTCTGAAAGCTCATGATGGTTCTGCATGATATGCGATGCGATGCACTATTGCACTGCACTGCAATAGCTAGCTAGTAGCTAGGTTAACGAGTAACGACTGATCACTGATCAATATGTGGAGCGTGGTGAATCATGTTTGGTGAGAGGAAGCTGGCTAGGATCATCGAGCTATGCCAATGTACGCTACGATTGTTGTTTGTGTAGGAGAGGGGATCATGGGACCAATAAGAGAAGATGTAACCTAGCTATTATGGTGGATCTCTACTGTTAAAGAGTGGTGAGTGATGTCATACTTCATTAAAATTATTCATAACACGCATCATGAAATTCTTCACCGTTGCTAAAATTATCCACGTATGTCATTCTGCATATGCCTTTTTAAATGACTTTTTTCTTCAAATTTTTTGAATCATGTATAGAACTAGGGATGTAAGTGGGATACCTTGCAGGTACCCACTTGTTCGCTCTAGTTCATTAGAAATACACTTGCGGGTATCCATTTGTCCACTCTAGTTCATTAGAAATACACTAAGGCCCTGTGTTTGTTTGAGCTGCAGCTTCTCTAAAAGCTGCTTCTAGGAAAAGTCAGAAAAAACTAGCTTCTATGAAAAGCTCATATCACAGTACAAATTGGGATTTTGGTGGCTTTTCGCTTTTTTGAAGGGGGTTTCAAAAGCTGGTTGTTTGTTTGAGCTTCTGGCTTCTGAGGCTAAAAGCTGGCTAGAAGCTGAAACAAACAGGGCCTAAAAACACTTGCATCCCTAGTATAGACTATGGGTTATGTTTCATTTTATTCCTGAGTTTTTGAATTCCACGAAGAGAGTCAGTCGCTTTCTCCATTAACCTAGATATGGTACCTGAGGAGCCGAATCATGGGCGATTCAGCGACCGCCCACTACCATCGATTTGGTGGTGTTTGTCTCTCGTGGCCTCCGGTTGTTGAAGAGGGAGGGCAACGGTGGGGAGACGTCGGCAACATGAGTTGTACCATAGTAGGAGCAATAGTAGCTTTAGCCCCCAAAGGGAGCCTTCGACCAGAAGACTCCTTTCGGGATGTCCCCTGCCATACGGGCTCCACCCGACGCGCGGGGCCCTCGTCTCGTCTTCAGAGGGGGCTCGCCCATGCGCCCGCCTGGCGCGCGGGGCCCTCGTCTCGTCTTCAGAGGGGGCTCGCCCATGCGCCCGCCTGGCGCGCGGGGCCCTCGTCTCGTCTTCAGAGGGGGCTCGCCCATGCGCCCGCCTGGCGCGCGGGGCCCTCGTCTCGTCTTCAGAGGGGGCTCGCCCATGCGCCCGCCTGGCGCGCGGGGCCCTCGTCTCGTCTTCAGAGGGGGCTCGCCCATGCGCCCGCCTGGCGCGCGGGGCCCTCGTCTCGTCTTCAGAGGGCCTGGCGCGCGGGGCCCTCGTCTCGATAGCGTGTGGGGCCCGCTTGATCTTCTCAGGACTCTTTGCACCCCGGTATTTATTACACCGACAATACTGAGGCCGCGCGCGTCCCTGTCAGCGATAAAGTCATAGACCGAAGTCACCAAATGCGAAGTCAGAGGATCTCAATCCCCCGTCCGGCCCTTTCTACCTCCTGCTTTCTTTCCAGTCATGAAAAGAAGAAGCCAGGCCAAGCGGGGACCGGCCTAGCGCCGCAGCCACCTTACCTGGACTGTAGCTGTGTCTGTAATGGCGGCGGCGGCGGCGGCGGCGGCGAGACGCCTCGCCGCGTTTCCCCTCCGCGTCACCGCCTCCTCCTGCCCCCGTCTCTCCTTCTCCAGCTGCTCCCAGTCGCCGCCCTCCAAGGCCGTCCTCTACGATCAGCACGGCGCACCCGACCAGGTCCTCAGGTAAGCCCCTCTCCCTCTCCCACCAGTGCACCTCTGCTCCTGCTCCTCCCAGCCTCATCAAGCCGCCGCCTTTAAGGGTCGCCGACGTGCCGCCGGTGGAGCTCGGCGACCGCGACGTCTGCGTCCGCATGCTGGCCGCCCCTATCAACCCCTCCGACATCAACCGCGTCCAGGGCGTCTACCCCGTCAGGCCGCCCCTCCCCGCCGCCGTCGGAGGCTACGAGGGCGTCGGCCAGGTCCACTCCGTCGGCCCCGCCGCCACCCTCTCCCCCGGCGATTGGGTCATACCTTCGCCGCCCTCCTTCGGTCCGCCCCTCTCCTCCCCACTCTGCCATCCAAAAATTCCCTCTTGCTTTGCTCCCCTCAGACCGATTCCTGCAGGGACATGGCAGACCTACATTGTGAAGCCGCAAGATGCGTGGCACAAGGTCCGTGATGATGTCCCCATGGAGTACGCTGCCACCGTCACCGTCAACCCCTTGACAGCGCTAAGGATGCTACGAGACTTTGTTGAGCTCAATCCTGGTGCTCGCTCATTCCCCGCCTTTCAATTCCTACAATAGCGCGCGCGCGTTCGCGCTCATTGTCAATATTTGTCATCTCATCTCCTGCGCTCGTGTATCCATCAGGTGATGCTCTTGTCCAGAACGGTGCTACCAGCATTGTTGGCCAATGCGTCATTCAGATCGCCAAACTACACGGGCTTCACACCATCAACATCATAAGGGACAGGTACAGATTCTATACAAGTCGAGACCATGATCTTGCTGATGTATTGACTTGCTGCATGATCATGATAGTTCCAGTAAGTTGCTTGCTTCAGTTCATTCATGAGTAACTAAATTGATGTAGGCCTGGTTCAGAAGAAGCGAAAGAGAAACTTAAACAGCTTGGCGCGGATGAGGTGTTCACAGAAAGTCAGCTAGATATAAAGAACGTCAAGACCTTGCTGGTACGGCGCCGCAGCCATTGTTTCCAACCACTGCATGATCCTTTACAACCATCTTTTTTGTCTTTACTTGTCACTTGCTTTATAAATCTGGTGTGATAAATTTTGATTTGTTGTACTACAACCAGGAAAGCCAACATCTAATCGGATAACTTTCCCTTAAACTTATTTTGCTGCTACCACAACCGCAGCATACTGGGACATGGCTTCCAGTTTGTTCATATGCAGGGAATAGAATCAATTCAAACTTTACCTTATCTAGATGCTATTTGTTTGCTGTGATGTTAGGGTGCTTCTCCAGAACCTGCATTAGGATTTAACTGTGTTGGTGGAAATTCTGCTTCTTTCATACTGAAACTCCTAAGGTAATGCCATCAAACCTTATCAGATTGCAATTATGTTTTGTTTTACATATATACATATAGCACACAATAACCCTTATATTTAGGCAAGGAGGCACCATGGTGACATATGGCGGAATGTCTAAGAAACCTGTTACTGTTTCGACTTCATCTTTCATATTTAAGGTTAGTACATCAGATCCTGGTTCTGAACAATGCTCAGCAGGCTCTATGATTCTGCACGTAATACAGTATTAGGTAGGCCAATTCAAATGAACTGTACCAGATTACTAAATTAATTCAAGAATTAGTTGTGCATTAAAAATTATCGGTCCAAAATTTTGTTTTACCATGCTTAATTATCATTTAGTTCAGACAATCCAGGCATCAAAGTTTGGAGGAGTGATCTTTTTAGTGTTTTACTATGTATCAAGTTTTCTCCTTCTCAATCCCTTTCTTAACATAATGCAATGCAATGTTTTGAAAGGATCTTTCCCTCAGAGGATTCTGGCTCCAAAAGTGTATGAATTCAGACAAGGCAGAGGATTGCAGAACAATGATAGACTACCTCCTGGGCCTGGTGCACGAAGGCAAACTGAAATATGAGTATGTAATGTTCCTTGTTGTATTGTTGTCGGGCCTGTAAACACCCAACCAGAGCATATTCTCATACACACACAAAAAAAATGATATTTTGAAACATTTTGCCTACAGGATGGAGTTGACTCCCTTCAGCGACTTCAGCTTGGCTCTTGATAAGGCCCTTGGCAAACATGGAAGCCAACCAAAACAGGTTCTCAGGTTCTGAGATAATGCTGATAACTTGGGGTAGATGTATGTTTGTACATTGAAAGGGGTGCAAATTTTAGTTTTATATGTCTAGTTGTGAGCTGCGGTAATACTATTACACATGTTTGGTTGGTGGATGAACGCATTTTGTATGATGGAATGGTGCAGGCGTCCTGTATTTCTGAACTGAACTTGCATTTCGAGTGGTACTTGACGAGGGATTACTGAAACGTCATAGAAGGGGAAAAAAACATGTTTAAGATAAGGCCCACAGACATTGAAACAAAGCAGGCAGGCTGGATTTTTCAGAACAATACCAATCTATTCATTTGAACGATCTGTGAAGGTGAAGAAAGAAATTGACTTGAAAAAAGGAGAAGCAAATGCTGCTAAATGTTGGTTTTGCTGGCTAGGTAACTTTTGTGTGCTCTGTCGAATTAAGGATGTCAAGTTTATCAAACATCTCTGTTTTCGTTGAAACTCTGCGAAGAAATCGGCGTGAATTTTGGAACTTGTATTAGTAATGATTAGAAAGTGCCCGGGGTGAGTGGTGGCGGCCTTATTACATTTGCTGAAACCACCCGTTGATCATCACATAAAGATGTGCCGTGCGTGAGATGCCATTTCCTCTGGCCTGGCCGGCACAGTGACAGTGCCCAGTGCACAGTGCACAGTGCACGCGGAGGTGTAGCGCCACGGGAGAGGACGATTTGCCGACACGGGTGAAGAAGCTTAGCGAGTCGTCTTCGAATTTCCGGCCCAGTAGGGATGGCAGAAAAACCCATGGATATGGGTACCCGACCCGATGGGCATGGGTATGGGTTGCAACCTATACCCATGGGTATTTCGGGTTCGGGTATCCGAATGGGTCGGGTTCGGGTACGGGTATAATTCTATACCTATGGATAACCTATGGGTAACCCGAATTCTGACACGTGCGCCACATATACATATATATCAGTATGTCACAGGTAGACAGGCTTATAGCCCCGCGCCCCCGCCTAGGCTCCCACGGCCCATGCTCCCACGGCCCAGTGGCCCACCGCCCCAATGCCCCATTCCCTAAAACCCTAGGAGCAACCGAGCAAGCAGCCAAGCAGCAGGCACAGCCGCCCCGCAGCCTGCGCCCTGCAGTCACGCCCTCCCCCGCTGTGGCCGCTGCCGCTGCCACTCGCCACTCCGACGGCCGCCGCCGCCACTCGCCATCACGCCGTGAGGTACTGAGGTTCTCTCTCCCTCCTCCTCCTCCTCCTCCTCCTCCTCCTCCTTCTCTCTCTCTCTCTCTCTCTCTCTCTCTCTCTCTCTCTCTCGGCCTGCCTCCGTCGAGCCCCGGATCCGCCTCTTGCTCCCTGCCCCCTGCCGCCCCCGATCAGCCCCCGATTTCTTTGTGTTGTAAACTTGTAATAAAATTTGTGTATTTGGTGAACTATTTGTGTATTTGGTGAATTGTTATTGCCATTTTCAACAGACTGCATATATATTTTAGGGTGTCGGGTACCCATTGGGTATCGGGTACCCATCAGGTTCGGGTATGGGTGCGGGTTTATACCCACAGATGTTTTCGGGTTTGGGTATGGGCAGATTTTTTGGGTTTCGAGTACGGGTAGGATACAAGAGTACCCGGAGATACCCGCCCCGATTGCCATCCCTACGGCCCAGGCAAGGTGTGACGATGCCCGCGACGACTGATGTAGGAAGGGCACCAAGCCGATGATGGCCCAGCTCAGCCAGGCGGCCAGGGGAGCACGTGTTGTCGGCAGATCCGGCCGATGGAGGACGCGGTGGCATCGGCTTTGGCTTGGGTAGGGATGGCAACTTTACAGTGAGTTAGTTACCACGGATTCCCGAACCAATTGGTTTGGATATGGGCGTGGATTTATACCCATGAAATGTTTCGGGTTCAGGTTCGGATATGGTTTTCGGGTTTGGGTTTGGGTTTGGGTTCGTGTTTATTTTTACATGATACCCATGGGTGTCCGAAAAGAATAATAAAATTAAATATAATATAACATGTCATCATGTGTTATCAATAAATATGTATGTGTTATTAATAAATATGTATTGATGGAAGGATAAAGTATAAATATAAGTTTATATGTTTAAAGTTGATCAAAGGTTAGAGTTGAAATCGATTAATGTCATATTTATTGTATTCAATATAGAGATATAGGCTTATTATATATTTTGGGTTCAGGTACCCGTTTGGGTTCGGGTACCCATCGGGTTCGGGTATGGGCGTGGGTTTATACCCATGAAAAAATTTGGGTTCGGGTATAGTTTTCGGGTTTCGGGTTCGGGCATAAGGGGGGTGTACCTGGAGGTACCCAACCCAATTGCCATCCCTAGGCTTGGGGAGGGAGCAACGGCGATCTGAATGGACGAAGGGGAACTGGTGGAGGAGCAGTGTTTAGTCGATCAGTTATAAGGATGTTGATGTTGTAAAATACTTAGCATTTTTATGTATGTGGAAGAGGGAAAAAAGGGAGAGAGAAGACTAGTTACTAACTTATAGCCAGTGTATAGCTGATTTCAAGATACATGTCGATCCATATTAATTTTACAGGCTATGTTATAACTACTCTATTGAAGAGTTTGTCTATGTATATATACTATCTATAGATGACATTCTTTTCTTTCGTTCTAATTTTTTTGAGGCAGAAAAAATTAGGCCAAACCATTACGAATAACCTACAGTTTGATCGTAAGGGTCATAAAAATATTTAGGTATTAGAACAAAAAACTAAAAAGAAAGCATCGAAATATGGAGCCTTAATAATGCGGACGAAAGAAATTTCATTATAAGGGTCTATAAAAATATTTAGTCGTTCTTAAAATTCTTAAGATTCACAGAAAACGAGTAGCCATTTCTAAAATTTTTAAGATTCACAAAGAACAAGTTAACAAATGTTTTATTACATTACTCTACTCATTGATCTTTTGCTGCAAAAACGTCAAAATTTTAGCATCTGCATTTTAATAGACTACCGGTTTGAACTTAATCAAAATAAAAACATTAGTTATTTCCTTAGACTAATTCATCATCGCTGTGAGCAATTGAACGGCGCGCCATGGGCGCGCCTACATTTCTAGGACAACTACAAGGCTGATCGTGACTCCAGAGTTCAGAAAAAGAAGACGGCTAGGATTGAGAAAAGGAATAGGAATCGGAGTAAGCAAGGGTGCAAGGAGATGTATCCAAACCGTCCAAACCTAATCTGATGGTATGAATTAGTTTTTTCTACTTGTTCACCAAATCAAACTAGTTGTTTGGGTAGAGTGTTTTCCAATTATCTGTACAAATATAAAGACATGAGTTATAATTGGAGGGTTGATATTAGAAATTTGATCCCTTATGATTTCTCTTCTTTGCATTTAACAGCCGATTATCTATTGGATCATCTCTATCATATCGATCTCAACCATTTGCAGTGATTTAGTGGTTTTAATTTCTTTTGAGTTTATGCTCGACCTATCTTACTAAGGTTCAACCTTGCTTAGACACCCCGGCTTTCCAATAAGTTTGGTACGATGAAGATGTTAGGGTTTGTGGTCTACGAGGTCTACCCTCTATTACACTGCCTATTCCGTGGTGCTGCTCACAAAGTTGCTTTCTGAGGCTTAGAGGGTAGGAACCTATTTATAGACTCAACTTCCAGGTGTCATGTATGGCCCACCTGTTTCCGAAAAAACCATAGGACTCCTGAACCATGCCAGCAACCACGATCAGACAGGTCAGTATGTGAGTCCAAGATATATTAGCCCCAAGCACACATGTGTGAGTCATGTGTCATGATCAGATTGTATATACGAGATCAATTCCAATCTAATCATATAGGTTAACAGCCAGCAGAGCCGATCCTGCATGACAAACCTAGCTATTCCGCCCTGTGCTGTACCCGGGTGGATTATGCACGTACATGTTAATTCCAGTAAAGCAGATCTCATCTTATTCCTCTACTGTATTCCAGCACAGCCGTCATCGACACCTCGAGCACCAATTCCTCAAGTGAATTCTATTCTCATGTCAAATATATGCCATAATAATTCCACATTGAGTCAATAAAAAACACCATAATATATATAATGTTGAAAGCCACATAAAAGTCCAACAAAAGATGTTGGATAGACGAAGTGGGTTGTGACCTTAACTAATTAACTCGTCTTGTTCTATTATTGTGTGGGTCTCTAGAGCTAACCGAATGGGCTGAACCAAGTGACACAAAACGTCCAACTCATACTATGTACTGGACCCGCCTTGATCTATCAAACTACACTTGAGTCGAGACCTTGGTCCGTCGAGTCACCTACTCAACCCAGTTCTATTCCTATAGTGACACATGGCCAGTTCGGTTCGGCCTACTACCATAGCCCGCATACTTAGCCCGCACAGCTAGGCCAGCCCGGTTCGTTTGCCGCCAGTCGCCACTCGTCAACTGCCACTTCTACATGTCCCATTATCCCTGATTCCCTCGCCGCAGAGAAAGCAGTGGGCAGACCTGGCCAACGGGCCGGCCCGGTTCGGGCTCGGTTGGTTCGGAAACTGTACGAATCAAACCAATTGGCCGGGGTCTCGGCCCAGGTTCGGTTCGCACAATGAATCAAACCGACCAGGCCGGCCTGGTTTTTTATTGATCGATTTATTTTTATTAATATATAGATAATTAAGATTAAGAAAATTAAAGAAAACCATTATATTTCACAAATATACATTATAAATTAAATAAAATATATATTGAATTAAATAAATATACAGCAGTAGTGAACCGAACCGGCCAAACCGAACTGGCCACTACTATGCGAGCTGGCCCGGTTTGTGAACAGTACAGGCGGCCGTTCGGTTCGGTTCGGTTCGGCCGGACCGGCCCATTCGGCCAACTCTAGCAGTGGGCGTGGCGCGTAGCTGCAACAAGACAGTAAGGCAGAAGAGACGCCGGCGAGGCCGCAGGCGCGCCCCCTCCGCCGCTCCGCCTCCGCCGCCCTGACCCCAACCCCGAGGAGATGGACGACTACGCGCGGGAGATGATGGAGCTCAAGACGCTCGTCACGCGCACCCTCGAGAAGAAGGGTGTCCTCGCCAAGATTAGGGTACGCGCCTCCGCCTCCCTCCCCCTCCTCGCCACCGCCTCGCGGATCTGAGTACCTGCTCCTGCCTCCGCCCTCCCACCCGGCTCCAAATTCTGCTTTTTTTTTTCTAGCTGCAAATTGAAATGCGACCCCCTGTTTCTTTACAAAGATTTGGAGGCCCTAGGCCTAGGGACCGATGCTGTTCGATTCACGTTGCATTTCGCACTTGGGGGCCATTGCCAAGCTGAAATCTCACCCACCTGCTGCTATACCTTCTGTTTGCTGTAGTTTCCATTACATTATGAAATCACCGTCTGCGTTCTTGCCTGGTACACATGCTGAGAGGAGATGACAAATGTGCGTTCTGTGTAGGCTATGAATGATCTCATTTAGTCTTATCTATTTTTTTTTTCTTTCCGACTATAAAGTCATCAGGAGTTTCTCTATGCACAATTATGTCAACACACTCATTGTGTCACTGTGTCGTCAATCATGAGCTGTTTTCCCATTTGCATTACATTTGCATACAAAAGGCTCCTGTTCACATAAGACATCATGCTTCCCGTACTTGTTCTTGCATGACTAGGCTGAGCTGAGAGCGAGTGTGTTTGAGGCCATTGAAGAGGAGGATCGGGTGGTAGAGAATGACGACGCGGGGAATCCCGCTTTGCTTGGTAGTTGCAATGATCGTGCTAAGCAGCTGCACGCTTCACCTTCAGGTTCTGCAAACTGTCTCTTATCACCCACAACTTGTTTGGGATGCTTCTGCAACTTATCTGCATAATGCCGCAATCATATAACTTTTCATGCCTTTTCCCCAAAAATTGCATAAGTCTACAAGCTCTGATACTATTACGCTGGAAAGAAGCATGATAGTTTTTATATCGGCTGGAAATCTGGCAGCTTTTACCATATTACGCGATCTTAGGTTGCACTATGGCAGCACCCAAAATTATGATGTTTCAATCACACCATTTTTCTCTCTCTTCTACACTCAAAGCATGAAAGATCTATCTTTTATCTCTCTGGAGTGGTGACTACTGAGTCTTTGGTTTTTATGGTTCTGCATGTACAAAGAAGCAATTGTATAATGTAATTCATTGCATTCATTTATGCTGTTTTAAGTCCGATCACATTTATCTTGAATGTTTAAGGTCTCCTTGCAAAGATAAAATCATTTTAAGTAGCCAGTGGTTAAATGTAGCCCTTTTGTCGTAAGCTATGTAGCATGAGTGGTTTACATTCTAAAATTTATGTTGCTTGCAGGTAGATTATTAACAGCACTTGTATGTGAATACTTAGAGTGGGCCCAGCTAAGTCACACGATGAAAGTTTATTTGCCAGAATGTAATCTGGTAACCATTTGTTACAGTTAATGTATCATGGTTTTTGTTTGTGTAAATTAACATCCACTGATATGTGTACTTGCATCACAAATCAGCCAAAGGACTTCTGGAAGCACGAACTAAAGGATTTTTCTAATAAAAATGGAGCTGAAGGGAGCAGGAGTGCTGAGAGCGGTCCCATGCTTCTAGATGTTCTTGAAGGATACCTCAAATATGAGGTTTACCTCTTTCTAATTCAGAAAGACAAATCATTAGAACAGATAATAATGTGTATGACGTTGATGAATCCTTTAGTTAAAGTTAATATTGGTATGTAATCAATCTGTACAAAAAACAGTTTCATGCCTAGCCATAAAACAATGATTTGTTATTGTTTCTATCATGTCACAAGTTAGATGTGGTTTCTTGTATTTCTTTCTAAGAACTAAGAAAATTTGGAATACCAACATAGCAGTAAAATTAAGTACATATTTTCTTCTATGAGTTACAAGAAAGATAAAAATATCCATATAAACTATATAAAGTTCTTAAAAAAAGTATAATAAAGATTTTTAAAATTACCTGACTTTGTATAGTTGTTTTAAATTCAGTGGCTCATATTTACAATGATTTCTTTTTGCTGTCGCTGCCCTCTGTTGACGTGCAATTGTGAACACTTAAATTAAGGTATATAATGATCTGTAGTTGATCTGCACTTTTGGTTGACATTTGTTGCTTTTTTTTTCTTTTCTTTCTTTTTTTTTTCTTTTTGTGTTCTCTTTTTTCCCTTTTTTTTTACACTACTCAACCCACACAACTCACACCACACCGACGGTCACACACACCACACCAAAATGCAACCCCGACCGAGCCACACACACCACACACCGACCGAGAGGCACGGCTGCGGCTCGACGGCGGCTGGGTCGACGGCAGCCGGTGTGGACAAGCCGGCGCGGAGAAGCCGACGGCGGCACGGCAATAGCGGCGACGGGTTTTACTCTAAGCTGTTGTTTTCAAGCAGAATTTGTCTCAAACAAGGATGGCTGGTAGAAGAATGATCAATTCAGAGTCTGATCCAACATTAAATGGGGAGCATAGAAACATGAGGAGGCCATCATCTTCATCTTCAGTTGGGGGCTTGCCTCCTATGGGAAGGTGATACCTCATACCTTTGCTACTATTTAGCCATCTTAATTGTGTAGCAGCTGTTTGTCTTTTTCATAAATGTGGGTGACATTTTTACTTTGGACTTGCTAGGGCAATGCCATCATCACAAACATCAGGTACTGATATGCAATTCCTTGATCTTGTCATATGCCCTGGTGCATGCCGCCGTCCTAGACTCTAAAACAAGCAGTTTTGACATGCAGACCGAAGAGGAGTCTCTTCAGCATCCAATACAAGGAAAGATGAATACAACTGGAGATATGATGCTGATGATATCTCTGAAGAAGTAATGAGAGCATCAAGTGCTCTTGAAAACATCCAATTAGACAGGAAAGCTCGTAACCTGACGACATCGTGGAGGTAGGATAGGATTGTTGTTTGTTTTGCTTTCTTTGTAATTTTCCTTTTCCTCACTGTCAGTTTCTGATGGTAGCATCTTGTTGTAGGCATCCGGGGGATGGTGCTGAGTAAAATCTGAAGGTGGAACAAGTACAACCCATTGTTGGCTTGCTCTGTGAAAACCTTGAGATTTTTGTATCGATTTCTTCGCTGTGGGTGTGTACGTGTTGTATCCAGCTAATTTTATGCACCTGAGATTATATATATTTTATGTTGTGCTAGACAAGATTTGATTTTGATTGACCTGAGATTATGCAGCAGAATGAATGGATTAGTATGGGGATGGATCAATTGTGAGAAAACAACTCTCAATTCAGTGATGTTATTAGAGATACAGAGCACTTTTTCAGCATCACAAATAAACAAACTACAGTAATATCGTTCCATTTCTCATTCTTCGTTGAATCCAGTGATTCATGGTTGCGCCTGTCTTCCCTCGTGTCAATGTACTTTTATCTAGTTGCGCTACATCTGCAGTAACTCCCGCACATGCTCCATTACAAAGGATCGAAACATGTCGCCTTTTGCTTAATAATCCATACTTCAACATGTCAATTTTTGCTTGATAATTCATACTTTGTTGTAGTACTACCTTTGATGCAGAACTGTAAAACTGCATTGCATAATGTTTCAGATGCAACAACAACAACAACAACAAAGCCTTTAATTTCCAAGCAAGTTGGGGTAGGCTAGAGTTGAAACTCAAAACGAGCCGCCAACAAAGGAAGAAAGAGAAGAAAAAGAAGAAGAACAGGCCTAAAAAGATAGAAGAGAAAACATGGCATAATGTTTCAGATGAAAGAAAAAAAAGTTTATATTAGAAAAAAAAAATCTATGTTACACATTGAACTATGACCCTTCGTCTATATACGTCTTAAACTACGAAACCAGGTATCGTACCCCGTAAAACCGTGAAAAAGGTGCAAACAACCCCGTAGTGGTTTTTTTGGGCGGTTTTGCCCATGTGGCAGGTGAGTTGGCATTTCAGTTAAAAAAATAATAAAACTGATATAAATAAACCTATCCTCTCTCTCCTCAAACTCATCCTCTCTCCTCTCCCCACGCCACACCTCCTCCCCGCCACCTCCATCAAGAAGGCCACATTTCAAAACAAAGGGGAAAAAGAAGGTTTTATCGCGTCCTGCTCGCTGTTGTGGTGGTGGTGACGGTGAACTAGGGTTTGTGAGCCGGTGATTGCTGGGGCTCGTTGCTCTTGGGGTTTGCTTCCTCCTAGGTGCTGCTGGTGGTGGCTGTCACTGGAGGAGCTTGTGGCGTCAGTCGTGGTTCAGGAAGTGGGAGAAAAAGTTGGGGGCGTGCTTCCTCGGTGGAGCGACGAAGTAGCAAGTAACCAAAGGGGCTAAGGTTTAGATATGAGTAGCAAGAAATCTCCTCCCTGTCGTGAACCCCCTCCACAAGGTCTAGTTCGGGGTGAAAAAGGTGCGAGCCAGGGCTCGCTGCCCACCCTTGGCCTGCCGAGTGGGGGAGCCAGGACGGGGACGGGAATAGTGGCGGATTGGAATGCAAAAGGAAAGCTCGGCAAGCTGGGGACGTCCTCGGGGCTGCAGAATGGAGTCTCTCCCGTGGCCAGGGAGGGGACTGTGGTGGAGGAAGAACAAGGCGAAGCAGAAGAAGTGAGATCGATGTTAGGAAGAATGAAGCTTACAGCGAGGGAAGCAAAAACCTGGATGCTTGAGGCATTGCAGGAAGAGGAGAAGGAGAAGACTACCCACGCCTTGGTAGGTAAGGTTCTGACCTCGAGCCCCTTGGGAGTTCACTCGATTCTCGGGGCGATGAGACCTGCTTGGGGTAATCCTAGAGGGCTGGATTTAAGAATGGTTGGGGACAACTTGTTTGTTGCTGAATTTGATCTTGAATCAGACAAGATTTGGGCTTTGAATGGGTCACCTTAGTCCATGGGCAGATTTGTGGTTGGCAAGAAAGCAATTTTACTTCAGTATGATCAGAGTCTTCTGCCCACGGAGATCACTTTTGACTTCTTGTCTATTTGGATCCAAATCAAGAATTTGCCGATTGGACTAAGGAGTGGAAGTTGGGGTAGGAAAATAGCAACTCTTGTCATTGAGGTGGAGAAGATACAGGAAAATGACAAAGGTAAATTGATAGGCAAGGACCTGAGAGCCCGAGAGAAGATCCAAATCAAGGAGCCGCTTTCGAGGGGTCTGAGTCTTGTTTACCCAAGTAGGAAAAAGGAGGATTGGTTTAAAGTAGTATATGAGAAGGTGTCTTATTACTGTTTTAACTGTGGGGTGATTGGTCATTCTGAACTTGATTGTCCAGAACCTTTAAACATGGATGAAAATGGGCTTCTTTATGACGAATCTCTTAGGGCAGTGGAAGAAAGGAGGAACTTTGTGCAGGGTGACTGGTCGGGAAGAAGGGAAAACATCTCGAGGAGCTCCAACAGCTCTAGTAAGTGCTTGGACCCGAGAGTGAGAGATAAGGGGGAGGGCGGAGATGGTGGACAAGGGCCGAATCAGGGGGAACAGACTACCGAATGTGAGGAGGTTACTTCCCCTGTCAAGGCAAGTGGAAAGGAAAAGCATATGCACAAGGCAGTTTTGAAAGGTAAGGAATTATTTCCAGAGAAGTGTAGAGGGGATTTGCTCTAGGAAAAGAAAACCAGCTGATGATAACGAGGTTGCAAGTGCTGGAATCTCAAAGCAACTCTTGCTAACCTTTGGTGAGGGGAAATTATCTGATCAAGAAGAAGATCATGATTGCATGTGCGAGGATGGGCAAGGGGAGCCAAAGGGGGAGATAAAAGGGAGTGCTCAAAATGCTAAGAAGTTGAACGTGGGGCTACCAGGACAACCCCGCGCTCAAAGATGAGGATAATAGCTTGGAACTGTCGGGGGGCTTGGGAACCGGGCTTGCGGTTCAGGGGCTTCTGGACCTCCAAAAGCAGGAAGATCCCGATGTCCTCTTTTTGGGCGAAACCAAAAAATCAGCAAAGGACATGGAGTTTTTCAGGTGATGGTTGCATATGTCAGGCATGCTGGCAAGGGACAGTAGAGGTAAGAGTGGTGGTCTGGCTCTTCTTTGGAAAAGGGATGTTGACATAGAGCTTCTAAGCTGGTCAAACTCGCATATTGATGTGGAGATTCACAACCGGAATGGACAAGACTGGAGATTCACGGGGATTTATGGAGAGCCAGACCTGAACAAGAGGGACATAACGACCAAGCGTATGAGAGTGCTAAGGAATCATTCAGAGCTGCCATGGCTATGCATGGGGGACTTCAATGAGATCTTGTTTCAATGGGAAAAAGGAAGAAGGACGGCCTAAGGCTCACTCACACATGGATAGATTCCGAGAAGTGCTCGAACATTGTGAGCTGTCTGAGGTTCCCTTTAGGGGGGATCTATTCACCTGGTCCAACAGTAGCCTTTAGGCACACAAACACATCAGGAAGAAACTAGATAGAACTATGGCCACTCCAAGCTGGTTTGCATTGTTTCAAAAGGCTGAGATTAAGCACTGTGAGTTCAGACACTTTGACCCATCGTCCTTTATCCTTGTACAGTGATGGGGTATTAAAGTGGTGCAGGAAAAAGCGAGTCAAGCGGCGCTTTAAGTTCGAAGCAATGTGGGTTGGAGAGGAAGGATACGAGCAGAAAATTGAGGCCTGGAATGCTACCAATGAGGATACAATTGTGAATTATAGAATCAGAAGAGTGGCAAGAGCTTTACAGAAATGGGATAGGCTGAACAAAGGCGATGGCATAAAGCAAATCAATGCGTTGAAAGAAGAATTGGAGAATGTTAGATCAAATCAGATATCCCAGGAGAATCTGAATAGGCTTCAAGTGCTAAAGCATAAACTAGAAAAGTTAGAGACAAAAAGAGACACTTACTGGAGGCAAAGAATTCATGCATCTTGGGTGCAACAAGGGGATATAAACACAAAATATTTCCATGCAGTAGCGTCCGAAAGGAGGAAGTCTAATATTCTCACAAGAATAAAGAACGATCACGATGTGTGGGTCGAAGGGGAGGAGAACATTGCCAAGCTGGTCTTTAGAACTTATAAGGAGCTCTTTACAAAAGGAAATTTAGGAATGGGGAACCATTTCGTGGGGCAAGTGCAACCCAAGGTAACTGAAGTTATGAATGATATGCTTTTGGAAGAATTCACTAAGGAGGAGATCAAAGGTGCTCTATTTAAGATGGGAGATCTAAAGGCACTTGGCTCAGACGGAATGCCAACCATTTTCTACAAAAAGTACTGGTATGTTGTTGGGGAGAGAGTAATTCAAGAGGTTTTGGGTGTGCTGAATGGCGATTCAATTCCAAATAAGTGGAATGATACAGAAATTGTGCTGATTCCAAAGGTTTCAAACCCGGAAAAAAATAAAAGACCTCAGACCAATTAGCCTCTGTAATGTGGCTTACAAGATTGTGGCAAAAGTACTTGCAAATAGGCTGAAAATTGTCCTCCCAAATATCGTATCGCCTACTCAAAGTGCTTTTGTCCCGGGGAGGTCTATCACTGATAATGTTTTTCTTGCAGCAGAAACAATACATTTTTTGGGGAAAAAGAAGAAGGGGAGGCAGGGTTGTGCGGCAGTAAAAGTGGACATGTAAAAAGCGTATGACCGTGTTGAATGGGACTTCTTGGAAAAGATGATGCAAAATCTGGGCTTTAGAACCAGCTGGATTACTCTCATAATGAAATGTGTTTCCACTGTGAGGTATAAAGTTAAAAGTCAACTCCATGCTTACTGACATGATCATACCAAGTAGAGGACTTAGGCAAGGGGATCCTGTAACATCCCAAATTTTCAAAACCAAATTTGGCACGTTAATAATTTCATTAAAGTGCATAAGTGAAATATTAAACTATTTGAGCGTTGAAGATCATCATGGCATCATCATCGCATATAATCCTTTTGAATTGGTTTGGGTTGTTAATTTCTAAAGTAAAAATCTTTGCCTTGGGTGCCAGTCAATTAAAAATATTTAAAATAAGTATTGTTAACCTTTTGGAAAGAAGAAAAGAGAAAAACAATATTAGGAAATAAATTTAGCTTCTCCTCTTCTCTTCTCGGGCCGAGTTCCTCCCGGCCCAGCTCTCTCCCCGCCTCTACCTCTCCCACGCGGCCCACTTCCCCGGCCCAGCTCGCGCCAGCCGCACCTCTTCGCTGACCGGCGGGCCCGCGTCCTGCCTTCCCCTTACCCTCGCTGACCGGCGGGTCCCACCGGTCAGACCCTCCTTCCCCCGTCGTTTTTCCCCCTTCCTCGCGAGCGCGTCTCTGCTCGTCTCGTCTCGCTCTTGCTCTTCCTCTCTCTTGCTCTCCTCCCCGCCCCCGACTCGTCGTCTTGCTTGCGCGCCCTTGACCTCTGCCGCGCCCGTCATCCCCGCCCTGCACCCGGTCCCGCGCTTGCCTTGCCGACCGCCTCTGCTCCGCGCGATCTCGTCGCTGCTCCGCCATAACTCCCTCGCCGCGCCGTTGCCTAGCCTTTTAATCCGCCGCCTACACTCCGCCAGCGTCGCCCGTACGCCTGGTGCCACCTACTCCCCCGGAGACCGTGCCCTTGACCTCTGCGGCGCCATCCCCTCGCCCTCCAGTGCGCCTCTGCGGCGTCGTCGCCTCGCCGCCGCTATTGCTCAACAGCGGATGTCTTTCGCTGCCTGGGCTTTCATGGCGGTGGGTGAGCGAAGCAGTGCCCCCTCTTCGCCTATAAAGCCGGCCCTGTGCCCTCCAATGTCACCTCGCCTAGCGCCGTGCCGTGTCCGACCCTTCTCCTTGGTGAGCTCGCCCTCCTTGCCCTCTCCTCCGTCACCCAGCTGCCCTCTTCCTCACCGTCTCCCTTCTCTGTTGGTGTCATCAGGAAGCCCGCGCCGTCGCCGGAGCTCGGGACGCCGCCGCCGCCGAAGGTTTCCTCTGCCGCCGCATTCCCCCGTCGCGCCGCCTCTGGGGTGAGCCTCATTCGCCGCCGAGACCTTAATTAGCGTCGTCGTCGCCCCCTCTTCCTCTCCCCGCGCGGAATCGACCGCCGGTGGCCGGCTTCGCCCGGCCGTCGCTCGGAGTCGTCTCGGCCCGAGGTTGAAGACGATGGGGAGGGAGACCGAGAGGAGGCCGGTTCGGCTCTGGGCCGTGGGCCTCGCCCCACCCTGGGCCGACCGGTTTAGCCGGGGATTTCCTTTCTTTTATTAAAACCAAGTTTAAAAAGGGCTCTAGTATAAAAAGGGTTGCAAATTATATCTAATGTCATTCCAAAATTCTGTAAAAATTCTCAAAAGTGCCCTGCAGCAAGATGAATTTTATAAAAATGCTAAGTTGATTTTGCACCCATGTATCCCTGCATTTTTAAATAAGTTCAATTATTTCATGTGCATATGCAAAATAAGTTAACATCATTTCCTTTAAATAAAATGCATAAAAACATTTTTGTGCCTGATGTACTGTTATTTCCATTTGTATGTTTGGATCGTGCTCGAGTAGGAGGCCAAGGTGTTGTAGACCCATCCGACGTTGCTGGTTGTTCCTACCCGTCGTCCGACCAAGGCAAGTCCCCTTGACCATACTGTGAGCCGTTTTGCTTCGTTTTAAAAACGATTTATTAGGGATTGAAAACTTGCATGCTAAATTAAAAAGTAAAAGTATCGTATTTACTAGTTATTAGTTATGCAACCTAGATGATCATGGTAAGACTAGTGATAGGCTTAAACCATAAGGACGTACAATAAATCTTGTGTATATAATTACATTCCATTGATGTTAGGAAAAATGCCTAAAAATGATTTTTATTGCGATGTCATTATAACCCTTGCGTGTGAAAATAAATGTTGTGATAAAGAATGGTTTGAGAAAGTATGTGCATTGAGGGCAATGCCGTGGGCGGTAAAATGATTTTACTCTCTCCCCTAAAATACCTCCGACTAGGGAGAGACTTTCGCCGGTTCGGTGCAAGAAGGCACCACTTTGAGAAATCGGGGCTAAAATATCGTCTCTCTTCTAGTTTAAGGACTGTTCATCCTATGATCCTACGAACTGAGCCATACAGTACGACCTCGAGTCCTGTTATGGGACGGGCCTAGTTGTTAGCTGAAAAACCTTGACGGAGACTACCGGCGGTCGCCGTTAGTGTTTGAATCTAACGGCTTTGTGGCGAAACACTTCTGGGTGCGTAGCCTCTCGAGGGTAAAGCGTACCCACTCTGCAGAGTTAAAACTATCATGGTAGCCGTGCTCGCGGTTATGAGCATGCAAAGGGACTGTTCATATGGTAGCCCTTCTTTTCTAAAAACCGGGAATTTTTAAAAGGATTTGAGTTGAGTAAAAGTTTTTGAGAAAGAGCTTTGATCTTGAGATAGGTACTACCGGCTTGCCTCATGAATTGGGTTCGGCCTATCATGACCTGCTTGCGCGGTTTCGACCTACCCTCCGTTCCGAGTTATTCCCCGTAACGGGAAGAGACTGAGGAAGAAATTCGCTATGGCTGTGGCCAATTGGCGAGAGAATTTGAGAATGAGCCCCTAAAAGATAAATATTGGAGATTGAAAGCTTTCTGAGGATTGCTTTTACAAAATTAGGAAAAACGAAAAATGCATTTATGCAAAACCACCCAAACCTTCCATTTGTACTAAACCCCATCCGCATGCATTCCCGACTTGCGGAGTACCTTTTGTACTCACCCCTGTTTTCTCCTTCCCCTCTTTAAAAATTTCAACAGCAGCAGAGCTCCCCTACGACTCTGCTTTCGAGGAGGACTCAGACTACGAGGAGGAGGAGGAGTACGAAGACGAAGAGTAGGGTTGCGTGTTGACTATCGCCGTTGCCTGTGGATTAGCCCACTAGCTAGAATAAAGTCGCGCTATGTTAGGTCCCTGCGTGACTGTCTGTGTAACTCTGTATCTCGGCCTGCGTGCCGTGCTTGATGTATTAAATTGTGACTCCTTTTGGGACCCGTAGTCCCCTATGTTGTAATAATGTAATTCGAAGGCAATGTATCAGTTCTGTTTATGTGTGTGCTAGCCATGATCTTCTAGGACTAGTACTGTATAACACATTAGGATTTGGTCATTTAGACCGGGTTCGACAGATCCCCTATCCCCGTACCTTTTTGTTATCTGTGTTGAGGCTCTTTCCACAGCAACTAACGCTGCCCAGGAGCAAGGAAGGATAAAGGGTATCAAGCTGGGGTGGGACTCTCCACCTCTCACGCATCTTCTTTTTGCCGATGATTCTCTATTAATGATGCAAGTGGATTCTAGTGAAGCAAGGGCCATGAAAGAAATTCTTTTACTATATGAGGCAAGCTCTGGACAGACCATAAACAGGGACAAATCAGCCATCCTTTTTAGCACAAACATAGTACAAGGGCAGAAGGACAACTTCATGGGGAGTTTAGGTATCCAGACTGAAGCTTTCAATGAGAAGTACCTAGGTTTACCAACTATGCTTGGCACGTCGAAAAAACAAGCTTTTGAGTATTTAAGGGACATAATTTGGGGGAAAGTCAAGGGTGGAAATAGAAGATGCTTTCAAAAGCAGGAAACGAAACCTTGATCAAGGCGGTAGCACAGGCGATGCCTAGCTATGCTATGTCATGTTTCTATCTTACAAAAACCCTTTGTGACAGCTTCACAACCCAAAGCCTGAGATTTTGGTTGGGATCAACAGGATAATGAAAACAAAATTCATTGGGTGGGGAAGAATAAGATGCTTCTGACAAGAGCAAGTGGAGGAATGGGGTTCAGGGATCTGCATGCTTTCAATCTGGCCATGTTGGCAAAACAAGGATGGAGGTTGCTTCAAAATCCTGAATCTTTATGTGCGACCATCCTAAAAAGTCTTTACTTTGTAGATTACAATGTTATGCTTCAGGAACATCCTGAAGGGAATTCAGCTTCTCAATAGAGGTATCGTCGTTGGGGATGGTACCTCCATCAATATCTGGGATGACCCTTGGATACCAAGAGAGGGTAGTTTGCTAGTCAACACAGCTCAGAGGGGCTGCATCATCAACAAAGTGAGTAATTTAATCGATCATGAGCAGGGCTGCTGGGATAGTGATTTAGTAGATAGCATCTTTGACCAGAAGGAAGCCCAGATCATGAAATGCTTGCCTATCCAAAAGGAATTTTTAGTGTCAGGTCCGCCTACTATCTCTTTGTTAATAGTCACACTCAAGAGCAGGGGATGGTGGGATCTTCCTCTAGTAATGTTAGTGGTGGAATTTGGTCCAGGTTGTGGAAATTACAAGTCACACCAAAGATAGAGCATTTCCTGTGGAGACTAGCTCAAAATTCCCTTCCATTACGTCTGAATTTGAATCGTAGGGTGTGGAGGTGGATACTTGTTGCCCAATGTGTCAAAGGCTGGACGAGGATGGAGGCCATCTCTTTTTGAAATGCAAAGAAGTTAAAAGAATTTGGAGGGAGATGGGGCTGGAGCTTGTCAGAACGAAACTAGTGTCTTGCATCTCATCAACCCATGTTCTGGAAGAGATTTTGAACTTGGACTTCAAGTCACACATGACTACTTGTGTGTTGTTATGGGTGTGGTGGTTTGTTAGAAACCGTAAGCCCCAAGGTAGCGTGAGCATGTATTTTGGTCAGGTGGTGCATACTATTGCTGAGAAATGTGCAGATTGCGAAATTCTTAGAAATGATGTTTATGGTAACAAGATTAAGGTGCCAGAAATGAGATGGAAGCCTCCCAATGAAGGATGGGTCAAAATTAAAACGGATGCAACTTTAATGGCTGAAGATCACTCAGGTGGATGGGGTGCTGTGGCTAGAGATGAGCATGGTCAATCTTTGTTTATGGCTGCTGGTCAATTGCAAAATGTCTGGAATGCCTCTCAAGCTGAAGCTATGGCTTGCCTTATGGTGTCTCCAAGTGGCTCAAGATGTGGGTTTAAACATAGTGGTCCTTGAAACCGATGCGAAGAATCTGGCCTTGGCAATTGCTTCCAAGGATGAGTATAGAGGGCATGATGCTGTGATTGTTGAAGAGATAAGAAGCAGAATGATTTTGAGCTTCAACCAAGTGCAAGTGACGTTCTGCTCTTGAAATTGCAACTTTGTGGCGGACAAGCTGGCAAGGTTGGGGTCTTCGTCCCACCAGGAGAACCCAATTGTGTGGCTGGATGATTTTCCCATCTCTGATTAGGAACTGGCAGCCGATTTGCATGGCTGCATCTGAGTGAAGGCTTCTTCACTCCCTAAAAAAAAAGGTCACATTTCTCTCAAAAAAAATGTGGCTGCTGCTATGGTCGATGCTCGAGCAGGAGCCAGAAGCTAAGCCGGAATCACAAGTAGCTCGCCACTAATAACGCAAGCACCCGCAAAGATCAGCTCCACGATACACAGCCCACAGGTAAGGTGAAAAAAAAGTTGAAGCAAAAGTATAAGCGGAATATGGCCAGCATACCCTCTGGCTAATCCTGTCGCGTGATAATCACGTCATCATAGATTCACAACACCACATTGCGCCATCGATTACTGTCTGAAATTAATTTCCTTGCAATCAGAAAAAATCAATCTTTGCTGAATGAGCTGCTTCTGCAAATCCACAACGCTAAGCAACACCGAATCCAAGAAAGAAATAGGACTAAACTATTTTGAAGTAGAACACTTTGGATGGGAAAAGGTGCGTGGGGGTGAAGGCGCGTGGGGGTGAGAACAACTCAAGATTCAAGAACTAACGTGGACACCGGAGACGTCGAGCCACTACACCATCCTGAGGAGTACGGCGGTGGCGTAGAAGAGGGCAGCGCGAGACGTGGCGAACGCGGTGAGCAGCACGACAGCGATGGACCTATTGGAGGCAGAGGGCGACGAGGACGACGGCTGCAGCTTCTGAGCCTTGATGGCCGCCGTGCCACGTCTCGTGCTGCCCTCTGCCTCTACCACATATTGATGGTGGGGGTGGCCGGCGGCAGCGCGGGAGGTGCCGGAAGGCAGAGGGCGGCGCGAGGGAGGGGGACGGCGGCGGGGGCAGCAAGGGGAGATTGGCGGGGAGGAGGCAGCGCGGCGTGGGGGGAGGAGTGGAGAGAGGATGAGATGGAGGAGAGAGAGAGGAGAGATTTATTTATTTTTTAAACTAAAATGCCACCTCACCTTCCACAGGGGCAAAACTGTCCAAAAAATCACTGCGGGGTTATCCGCACCTTTTTCCTGGCTTTGTGGGGTAGGATACTTGGTTTTGTAGTTTAAAGGGGTATGGAGATGAAGGGTTACAGTTCAGGGTGTAATATAAACTTTTTCCTTTATATTACATACTGAACTATCGCCCTTGATATTATGAACCAAGTATTCTAGCATGCAAACTTTAATAATCGGCACAAATAACACCACAAGGGTGGTTTCGTAGGTGGTTTGACAATGTGTCCATGACGTAGCGTTGTGTGGGATGCATCATAGCATGGGTCCACTTGTAGCTGACCACTCATATTCTCCCCTCTCTCCCCCCGTCTCTCTCTCTCTTGGCATCGACCCTCCCCTCTGTTGCTCCTCCCTGGCACCACCTTCCCGATGTTCTTGATCCTCCTCATTGCCTTCCCTCTTGAGCGCCACCTCTCCCACGGGCTGCCCCCACCAACCCATGGCACCCATCCTTGTCGCTGCTTCTTGTCCTCTGTCACTTGTGCCATGCCCTTCTCCACGACTCGTCATTTACTTTGGTGTGAATTTGCCAAAGCCACCCGAAGACGTCCTTCTAATATTTGTTGAGAATCCAACGCATATAGGAGACTGAAGAATTGTGGCCGGAGCATGATGAACTTGACCACCCTAGGTTTCACCGAAATTTGCTATCGCACCATTGCGCCAAATCGTCATCCCAGTGGGATGAAATCCCAAATTGGCTCCTCTTATAGCTTCACTATGTCTGCTTCAACCTTCCCCAAGCCATTGCCGACCTCTTGCCTCACTAGAGCACCCTTGTTGCTGCCTATCATGATAACATGTTGTCGTTGTCAATGATGTGCACTCAATTGACTGCCGCTAGCCAACAATCCTTAGTGACGAGTTCCTCTACATCTCCTCGCACCATCCTCCGTTCTAGCTTTGCAGCAGTTCACTGATGAGCTTGCAGTTAGGAGCCACCTAATCCATTGCGGCGACATTTTCTGTTCCTCCCTTTCTTTTCTCTCTTTGTAGCAAGTGGAGAATGCTGAGAGGGGTGGGTGGCGCTAGGAAGAGGTCGCTGACGCTAAAGACAGTGGATAAGCGGTGCTAGAGAGACTAGGGAAGTCAACTATGGGCAGGACCATGGAGGTGCGGCGTTGGCACCAAGGAGGAGCTATGTGGGGAGCGAGCGACACAAGAAAGAGCCAGTCCCTAAGTGGAGCAACAGCAGGGAGGGTTGGTTATGGGAAGGATGATGCTTTGGAGGAGTGGCGCAAGTCAGCACCGGGAGAAACATGAGAGAGAGAGAGAGAGAAAGAGAGAGAGAGAGGAGTAGGATGAGTAGAGTCACTTACAAGTGGACCTATGCCATGTTGCATCCCATCAAGCGCCAAGCCGTGGCCACGGTGGCAAAACCACATTCGAAACACTCTTAGGGTGTTATTTTCGCTGATTTTTAAAGTGTACGGGTAAGAATACCTGATTTTATAGTTCCGAGGACTATGTAGACAAAGAGTGATAGTTCAGGCTGTAATATAAACTTTTTTCTAGACAAAACGACATAGATGCATCGCTAGGTAATTTCCACAGCAAGAAAGCGCAAGAAGACAAGATGGAAACACAACTAGAAACAAACGAGAAAGGTGAGATACAGAAAAAGAAAAAAAGGATGAACCTACTGATAAACACAAACAAGAGCCGAAAAATAAAATAGACCTTTAACTTTCACTGGTTTGATGCATTTCCTAGCAACTGTTTCATTTATATTTATATGGGTCATATTTGGATTGGGAAGGTCTTTCACGCTATATCGTTAAATTTCTCTCATTATATATCATTAATTACAAAATAATATTGTATTGAAAAACGTTAGGATTTACGCACCAATGCAAGATCACGAACGACACCAGAAAACACAATGTTTAGTAACGCAGTTCAGTTTTCGTACATCTACGGGGCTTTGATTATGGGCGCTTCTCCCCAAACCATAATACCGCAGCATACCGGCTGCATAGGTTACAGCCAAATGTCGGCCGCTGACCTCCTCAGTCCTATGCTACTATTATGCAGTCGTTGACATGTTTACACTAGAGCTGGCTCGCTTCATATAGTGGAGGCATGGCTAGAGTCTGACTCTAACTCTAAACCAATTATGCCTATTACAACACAGAGTCCTTATAACCTACTTGTACATATATTCGACACAAAACCTAACAAAAGCAATTTAAAATATAGTTCTATTGATATGTCTGTGTGAACTAAAGATACATTTTGACTAATTATTGGTCATAGTTTATAAAATTTGGGTTTTTTCAAATCAAAATACACCTTATAAACATAAGAGGGGGTAGTTTTGTTGATACGTGAATTTGGTAAAAGAAGATACGTCTAGGAGCTTCTGGAATCAGCTAACATGGAGGTCGATTACAGGTTGGATAGGTAGAAAAGGGAAGATTGTAAGCATCCGTAGCAGGGACTCTAAAATACTGTAGCTTTGGATAGATGTCTGATGGAGGAAATGAATCTTTTAGAGTGCATTGTAAAAATGTGAAGAAAATTTAGAGGGACGGATAGAGGGAGTAGCTAATAGTGAAAATAGAGGGTGAGAATAAAGTAGCTGGTGTGGATGCTCGAGAGAGAGAAGATTGGCTTGGGTAAGGAAAGATGGGATGGATTCGTATATGATTCAACTTCAAGGAAATAATGGAAAGAGCAATGAGTGAGTTCGTCTTGAATACAAGGCAAGTAAACATGTTAGATCCCTATATAAATATCTAGCACTTGGTCGTATGAATCATCGACATCCAAATCAATACAAATTTACTTTTACTTGTCTTGCACTTGCATTTCTTGTCTACTTTGTCTAGCTTAGACTAGTTTTGATCGATTTGTTGCGCATTGCCTTTCGACCGGCTTTCAGACACACTGTAGGTAACTGTTGACTCGATTCAGTCTTTTAGCTAGTTTTGTTGGCTACTTCATAGTTCCTCTACCATCTTTCTGCTGCTTAGTTTTTTGAAAGGGCAGGAGAGCTGCCATTCATTGAAAGCGAGGAATTACAAAATTTTGTTGGGGGGTTACAAAGCCCTCCCCCCCAAAAGGGCGAACAAAAAATTAAGGTATTACAAAACGCGTTCCTGCAGCCGCCCAAAAAACGCGCTCCTGTAGCCGCCCAAAGCTGCAGCTTGTCGAGGAGAAGCCGTAGGAAGACGTCCTTTGAACGCTCCAAAGAGCGGAAAATGCGGTTGTTCCGCTCCAGCCAAATGTGCCAAATGGTCGCGATGACGACGGAGAGAGCCACGCGCGGAGAAGAGGACGGTGCCGCATCAATCTCCCACCAGAGTGGCAGGGATGCAGTAGCATGCCAACTTGCCGAGTTGAGGGCGGGTATGTTGAGAGCAACTGCCAGGCCCGACCAGACGAAGGAGCTGAAGTCACAATGGATAAAGAGGTGCTTCGGCGTTTTCAAATTCCTCTAACAATGCTGGAAGAAGTAGTTGTTGGGTAGATGGCTGCGCAAGAGGGCGTCCGCGGTCCATACCCGCACACGCAGGAGGAGCCAGGTGAAGAACTTGCATTTGGACGGGGCCCAGGTCTTCCAAAGCCTGTGGAGGGTAGGAGTCGGGCATCGTCCGATAAATTGCAGGATGTACGCCGATTTGACCGAGAAAGCGCCGTTCGCGGAGAAACGGCAGGATACGATATCGGCATCCTGAGCGAGGGGCTCCAACTGATTGAGCCGAGTAAGCAGGCAGATGAGCTGGGTAACCAATTGCGGACTCATGTTGCGCCGGAGGTCGAGAATCCAATTGTAGTTGAGGAGCGCGTCGCTGACTAGGCGACCCTTTCTGGTGGAGATCTCGAAAAGCTGCGGCGCAAGCTCTTTGGGTGACACACCATCAAGCCAGCAGTCCTCCCAGAAGGAAACGGAAAACCCATTGCGGAGGGTAACAGCACACCCTACGCGTAGCAGCTCAGCGTCGGCTAGAGGCGAGGGGCCGAGGGAGTCGACCCAGGGCCGAAGCGGTGAAGTCTTGTTCAGCCAGAGCCAGCGCAGGCGAAGGGCGTGGGCAAAACAGGGGAGGTTGAGGACCCCCAGGCCGCCAAGCTTAGAGGGGGAGCAGACTGTCTCCCAGTTGACCCTAGGGGGAGGTCCCTGCTCGGCCGACTCGCCCCAGAGCCAAGCCCTCCTAATCTGATCAATTCTCTTGAGGACAGAGGCTGAGGGGTTGATGACCGATAGGGTGTAGGTGGGAAGCGCTGTAAGGACAGCCTTAAGAAGAGTACGTCAGCCGCCCGCCTTTGGACATCAAAGGGCCCCGCCACCCAGCTAACCGGTTGGCCACTTTATCGATGAGGGGTTGGAAGTGGACGTGCTTGAGCTTTTTGATTGAGAGCGGGATGCCCAGGTATTTGATTGGGAAGGCCGCCCTGGAGGCAGGAAAATCTTGTAGAATGTCATCAAGGTTCAGGACGGCGCATCTGATGGGAACTACCTGGGATTTGGCGAAATTCGTCTGAAGGCCGGTGATACGGCCGAAGTACTCCTAAGAATGAGGGCCAGGGTTGACACTTCCGATTTGATCGGGTTGACAAAAATGGCAGCGTCGTCAGCAAAAAGGGAGATCCTGGGTTTACCCTGCAAGCCTGGGATTGGACTTAGGGGCCCCTCTCTGAAGCTCGCAGGATGAGAGACACCAAGGGTTCAATAGCGAGGTCGAAAAGAAGGGGCGAAAGAGAGTCCCCTTGCCGCAGGCCTCTGGAGTGGAGGATGGTATCAGTTAGGCAACCATTCAACAGGACCCTCGAGGAGGAGGTTGAGAGTGAGAGCGAGATTCAGTCGCGCCACCAGTCGCCGAACCCCCGAGCACGCAGGATGTCTAGCAGGTATGACCAGGAGACCGAGTCGAAAGCTTTCTCGAGGTCAAGCTTAAGGAACAACGCGGGGGTGGCGGAGCGATGGAGGGTTTTAGCGCAGCCCTGGACGAGCAAGAAGTTGTCTTGGATGTGGCGCTACCTGATGAAGGCGCTCTGGCACGGCGAGATGAGGCTGTCCATAAAGGGTGCAAGTTTTGAAGACAAGATTTTTGTGAAGATCTTCCCAAGGCTGTGGATCAGGCTGATAGGGCGGTAGTCTGAGGCACAAGCCGGGGAGTCTTTTTTCGGGAGGAGGATGATGTGCGCGCAATTTAATTTGCTAAACTCTGGGGCGTACAGGTTGAAAAGGCACTGCAGGGCTTCCAGGAGATCGGACGAGATGATCTCCCAGCAGGTTTTGAAGAAATCCCAAGGGAAGCTATCCTGGCCCGGCGCCTTGTCTGAAGGGAGCGAGAGCACAACCTTGTGGAGCTCCTCGACGGTCGGGGGTTCTTCTAGGGAGGATGGGTCGAAGGATGTGTGTCATACTCAAAATTCACCCATTTTTAGCACAAAATTTTTCGCAAAAATCATTTTTGAACCCCTAGAAACCTTCCCTAATTTTCTGAAGATTTTCCAAAACAATACCCATTTTATTCCATTAAAGAAATCTCTTCTTTTATTTATCCAAAGATTTTCATACCATAAAATATTAACTTTTATTTCACCATTAGGTTCTCCTCATTTTTCTGGATTTTTAGAGACCAATTTCATATTTTTCCGAGCTCCCTACAATTTTATATGAATTTCCAAAGCCCAAATCTATTTTCTGGAAATTCAATATAAACGTTTCCTTTTCTGGAAATTCTGAAAGTACGCTTTCCCATTTCGGATTACGCCTTCGGCGTGTCCTCTTTTCCTTCCCTCCGGTACGATTAAGTGGCAGCGGACGGCCAGGATCCTCCAGTTTAGATCCAACGTCTCTAGAACTGCCACGTCGCCTCAAGCGTACCGCTTCAGGTTTATAATCCAACAGCGCCCACTGTTTTCCTTCCCCAATCCAATGGCACCCGTTGTTTCTTCTATTTTCCGCCGGCGCCGCCACCCCGAAACTCCAGCGCCGTCGTCTTCGCCACGCTGCCCATCGGAATCGCACGCCGCCATCGATTCCGACCCCTCCTGGCCACGTCACCAACCTCTTGAGCATCGCCACGTCGCCATAAACCTATTGCGGCGCATATTTACCCACAGATCGCCTCGGGCCGCCGCCGATTCTTCGCCGGAGAGTTCCCCTCATCCATGGTTTTCCTCTCCCGTCGCCGCAATGCTCCTCGCTTATAAATAGGCCGTCTCCGACGCCTAGCATCCTCAAGCCATCCATCCTCCACCCCACCTTCCACCGGAGATCACCGGAGCGCCGCCGCCAACGATTCCCTCCGCCGCCGCCATGCTGTGCTCACCGCGCCGCCACCTCCAGCCATCCCGAGCACCACCGCCGCCTCGAAAAACTTCTACTGGCCATCAATTGCACGGATCAAGCACCAACACCGCCTTCTCCGGCAAGCCTCGCCGCCGGTGAGCTCCACCTCCGCCGCTTCCCTCTTTTCCCCCCTCTCTCTCTGTCAAGTGGGCCCCGCCCGTCAGCCCCTGTGCTACACGCTGCCCACACAGCTCAGCCTAGCTCAGCTCAGTTTCAGCCCAGCTAGCCTTTTCCTTTTCCTTTTTTATTTAAAATTCCAGATAAGCTTTTCATTTTGCATAAAATAGAAAATCTCCTCCAAAAATTATGCCAAAATTTCCAAAAATCTAGAATTCAACGTAGTATTTTATAAAAATATAAAATGTCTTATTAACAGTTTAAAAATTCAAAATAAAATGTTTTCCTTCTCTTTTCATAGGGAAAATGCTTTTAAAAATTCTTCCTGTTTTCCAAAAAACCCCCAAAATTTCAAATTAAATATTTTACCTTAATATTTCTTTTTAAAATATATTTTCAAAATTTTCACCTTTTGTCTTCAACAATTTCCATCTCGGAATTCCGATAACTCTGTTGTCGTCGACCCCGATCTCTGGAAATTTGTTGATCCACACTTTTCCCACGTACACGTGCATAAATTCTTGGTATCCGGAGATCTATCAAAATGATGCCAAAATTAACCTTCATCCGGAGTAATGCCAAAATCCCCATCACCATTTCTTTTATAAAATTTTTTGGAGATTTTCTAAATCATACAAACCATCACCATCCAAGCCAACCCTAACCTTTTTCCTAAAAATACCTTTATAAAATGATTTCATGCATTAATGCATCTTTTTCTTCCTTTTTCTTTTTATTAAATCTCGTTTTATATAGTGGAGGCCTAGCTAGAGTCTGACTCTAACTCTAAACCAACCATGACTATTACAACACAGAGTCCTTATAACCTACTTGTGCACATATTCGGCACAAAACCTAACAAAAGCAATTAAAAATATAGTTCTATTGATATGTCTATGTGAACTAAAGATACATTTTGACTAGTTATTGGTCATAGTTTATAAAATTTGGGTTTTCAAATCAAAATACACCTTATAAACATAAGAGGGGGTAGTTTTGTTGACACGTGAATTTGGTAAAAGCATATATGTCTAGGAGCTTCTAGAATCAGCTAACATAGAGGTCGATTACAGGTTGGATAGGTGGAAAAGGGAAGATTGTAAAGAAATGAGAGAGAGAAGATTGGCTTGGGTAAGGAAAGATGGGATGGATTCATATATATGATTCAACTTCAAGGAAATAATGGAAAGAGTAATGAGTGAGTTCGTCTTGAATACAAGGCAAGTAAACACGTTAGATCCCTATATAAATATCTAGCACTTGGTCGTTGAATCATCCACATCCAAATCAATACAAATTTACTTTTACTTGTCTTGCACTTGCATTTATTGTCTACTTTGTCTAGCTAAGATTAGTTTTGATCAATTTGTTGCGCATTGCCTTTCGACCAGCTTTCAGACACACTGTAGGTAAGTGTTGACTCGTTTCAGTCTTTTAGCTAGTTTTGTTAGCTACTTCATAGTTCGTCTACCATTTTTCTGCTGCTTAGTTGATTCTATTAGTTTGGTAGCCGATTGTTTATCCTTACTCTACCATCCAGTTGATCATGTCAGCCTAATATAAATCTATCCTTGAATTTATTGGTTTAAATATTGATCAAAGTTGGTAGTTATGTTACCTTTTTACTCTGGGTTTGAATCTGTTTCTTTGTGTATCAGATTTAGGTTCGAGCTATTATATATCTAATTGTCAGCTTAATTTTGATTACAACTTCTTTTTTTTTGTCGATTGCAGAATTAAATCGTCTTGCACGCATCGTACCCTGGTTTGGTGCTAACGAGAGGCTTTGAATCCTAAGTTCGACGATATATTTGACCGACCCACCTTTTGAGGTGAACGGCCTGTTTGCAAGTCTCGTGAACACAAAGTGAGTTCAAGTCAGCAACCAGACATGAAACAATAAAGCATCCAATTAATTAAGAGAAGCAGGCCCTGGGTGATGGATTAGCGATTATAGAGGCACGAATGCATTAGTTTGCAGCACCGAATTAGCCAGCCGATCTTAAAACATTTGCATTAGTCTGCAGCAAAAAGCACACGAGCACTAATCCATCATCCATTTGTTACACTCCGTCACCTTGCAACATGAACACACTAGCGTTCGCACCACAAGTCATACTCAAGAGTTAAACATGCACCGCCAAATTATGCCGAGGCATTAATTAGTTGCATGTCTCCTCTACTTTGCCGATGTTCTTGTGTGCTCCGTCACTGTCCAATAGTAATCACAGAGCATTGATTGTTGGATTAACATAAACGATTAGTACAATTGTACATGCATGAAAATTGGTAATTATCCAGCGGTGGGTTATGGAAGGCAGAATTCTAGAGAATTAAAGAAAAGTAAAAAAAGAGAATGTTATCTGTATGGGTGACGTTTTTGAGGTCCATTAGTCGGTGTGACA
Organism: Raddia distichophylla; assembly: GCA_005191435.1. Classification (NCBI taxonomy): domain Eukaryota; kingdom Viridiplantae; phylum Streptophyta; class Magnoliopsida; order Poales; family Poaceae; genus Raddia; species Raddia distichophylla. Next base: position 728,510 of record SPJY01013140.1, read on the forward strand.
CATGGCATACCACCCGTTTTTTTTGCCCATTCCCATTTCAACATTTTTCAGGCGAAAGAAAAACCATGGCCTTCCAAATCCTCTGCGGCTCTACAACTCTGGTCTCAAATTTGTGCGCAGTTTCTTCTTTTTCCCCTAAGAAATGGAGCAATGGTCCTCTATCGACAATCCATATACCCTAACACCTTCGTTATCTGATGATAAATTACGCATGATGTTTAGTTCGGAAACATGTTATTGCCTTTTAAATGTGTGTAATTGTTTTAAAATATAGTAAGTTAGTGTTCGCTAACCGATATTCATTTGAACACGCCTGTAAGTCCATGACACATGGTTGCTTTAACCGTTGGACCAATCCAACACATTTAGGATCATCTCACAACGGACATTTGTAATCGTACATTCCCGCCATTGCACAATCTTTCGTAACCATCGAGCCTTTCTTCTATAGGCACCACCACGTACATAATCGCTATCGGCATCAGCTCCGTCGATACGATCCGAACATCGTCTTGTAACAATCTCTATAGGCATTAAATCTGCGGATACGATTCGACGTTGTTACCATCGTCTCTTATTCCTCAATTCGGCGTTATTATCGTTATCTCTTATTCCACCGGCACACCATCTCTACTGGTTGGTTCTACCAACTCTAGCATGACTAATCATATAATTTTTTTATGATGTTAGATTGTTATAACTAATATATGTATACTGCTAATATTTGATTGGAGGAAGAATAGAAGATTGGGGATTGGCACTTGGGAGGTCACAGGAGGAGGCAATCCAAGTATCCAACCAAGCACAGGACAGCCCTTCTTCTTCTTCCCAGCGCAGCGCATTCCTAAACTCCATACGCATCGACTCAACTCACCAAAAAGTCCAAGCTTTTTTCCCGTCGTCTGCCGCGCCGCCCCAATCTCTCCTCCTCCTGCCGCCGCCCGCCTCGATTCGATCGCCGCCGCCCGTCCCGCGCCTCCGCCACCCCGCCGCCTAGGGTTTCCCCTACCGGATTCGGAGCCACCTCCAATGTGAGTTCCTCCGATCCCCTCATCCCCGCGATTGATTTCTGCTCCCGTATCTTCTCCGGCGCCGTCGGTTCCGTGAAATCTGATCGGAATTTCGAGCATCCTGGGTTCTTTTTCTCCAATTCGATGCGCCTGTCTCTTTCAATCCAGTGGAATCCGCATCGAATTTATTGCCTTTTTCGTAGACGGTATTAGGGGTTGATAGATTGGGTGGCCGATTTCGGTTGAATCCGGTAGATTTAGATCGGTTTTACCCTGTTCCTTCAATTGAACGCTGTATGGTTGTCGTCTTGTGCTTACTTGGGATCTCGGGTTTGCGATAGCTAACGGATTGCCATTGTGCGTATGTGATTTTGGTTCTCACCGAACTCGTTGACGAATCCCGATGCTGGATTGCGAATTATTCCTTTTGTTTCCCCAGGATGACGATGAGCGACGACGGAGACCGCACCTGCCCGCTCTGCGCCGAGGAGATGGACATCACTGATCAGCAGCTCAAGCCCTGCAAATGCGGCTACGAGGTATTGATTATCGTCCCATTGTGCCCGACCCGCCGCCAGTGCAGCAGCTGGATAGCTAGCTGATGGTCTTTCTATGCAACTCGGCAGATTTGTGTCTGGTGCTGGCACCACATCATGGATATGGCTGAGAAGGAGGACACTGAGGGGCGCTGCCCTGCATGCCGCACCCGCTACGACAAGGACAGGATTGTCAAGATGGCTGCCACTTGCGAGAGGTCTGTTCGTCTCAAACTTTCAAGTTACATGCTTTCATGGCCCCTCAAATGCTGTCGCTCTTAGATAGATGCATTGCAACTATAATTTCACAGCTTATGCTTATTTTGATGCATGCAGGATGGTCGCAGAGAAGAACACAGAGAAGAAGCACAAGACCCAAAAGGTTAAGTCAAAGGCAGTAACTGTGGAAGCTAAGAAGCATCTGGCTAGTGTCAGGGTTATCCAGAGAAATCTGGTGTACATAATTGGGCTACCTGCAAATCTATGCAATGAGAGTGTGAGCATCATATTGTTTACATCTAGATTCTTCTAAATCGAGTGGCATGTGTATGATATTTTTCACGTCAACTTCACTGTTATCTTTAGGTACTTGAGCGCAGGGAATACTTTGGTCAGTATGGGAAGGTTCTGAAGGTTTCAGTTTCTCGTCTGACTGGTGCTCCTTCCCAGCAGTCATCAGCAAACAACAGTATCAGTGTGTATGTTTATGTGAACCTCATGTGATGCATTTAAAGTCTTTCATATGCATAAATGATTTCTATTATTTGTTTTTGTGCTGATTCTACAAGCACATGGATATGTCCAGCAATTGGATTATCCTCGTACCTTTTGCGCATCTTCATGTTCATTAAAAAATTACACTCTCTTGGGCTATGGTGCTTGTCCTTTGTTACTTATAGAGTATTAATGTGTAGGCTATTCAGAAGTAAAGTGACAGTTCAGTTGTGATCAGTTAGGTGGCCAATTTGACATTATATGTACTTGTTCTTGCAGTGCCGTGTGTAAAAATGCTTTGTGGTAGCCTCATAGCCAACATAACATATGTAGATTTTTGGTGTTGTATAATCCAGGCATTCGTGATAAGTCATGTAGAACTGCCTGTTTTAGTCATGACTCATTACATGATTTTGACATTATCTATGATAAGCTGATCAGATTCTTATGGATGGAACATTTCCCCTGTTCAATCTGGTCAGAGTTTAGAACCTGCATATATTGATACAGTAGTTTTTTAGAATTTATATCTTGAGGGATTGTCAATTTTTTGTGAGTAGTTTTGTAGTTCTTTGGGAATGCAAGGTTTCATTTTTGGTTTTGGGCTGCTCCATCTGGGCATGTGAAATCTTGGTGGATCTTGTGGTTTCAATAACACGAAAACATAGATGGTAGAATCACTGAGAATTTTTAATGAAGTATACATCTATTCAACTTATTCCCACCAAATTTTGCAATAAAAATTTGCTTAACCTTAAAGGAAATGTTTGTTTTACTGTAAAGAAAAGAGATTCAGAAGTGAAACTGATCTACTATAGTCTATACACATGAAGAGCAATGTAGCTCAATTTTTTAACTTACGGATAACCAATATGGAGTCACAATTCCTACTCTCTCCATAAGTGTAGTCACCAGTTTGTATGTTGAACACTGGCTTATTGCTGTGATATCTGTTCAGCTATATTACTTATGCCAAAGAAGAAGAGGCCATTCGGTGTATTCAAGCTGTACACAATTTTGTCTTGGAAGGAAAAGTGTTAAGGTGATCTTCTATACTTAGTCTTTTTCTAGAAGATTTACACAATATGGTTATCCTAACTATTATTGACTTTTGCAGAGCATGCTTTGGTACTACAAAGTATTGCCATGCATGGCTACGAAACATGGTACAAATGTTGTTTCATTTGGACTGCTTTATTTATTAGCTCTCGACCAAACGCTATCTATCTGAGTGCTGAGTGCTTCTTGATTTTCTCAGACATGTGGGAATCCAGATTGTCTCTATTTGCATGATGTAGGCAGTCAGGAGGATAGTTTCACTAAAGACGAAATAATCTCGGCATATACAAGGTAACACCAATTACCTCAAGCATGTGATGTAGAACCTTAGTTTCTTGCACTGCTTCCTTGCTTCATCTATTTTAGCTCTTAAGTGAGTAAGCAACTGTGCCAGTCCTGGATATACTTTCTTCTTTCCACCAAGTCTACCTGCAGGAATTATTGCCTTTCCATGGAAGTGAATTTGGAAAATAGTCTGCTTGTCTTAAACTCTTAATGCGCATGTCTAATATTGCCATACTGTTTTGATGAACTCTTGCCTTTGTGATAAGGTAGCAATTGCTAAAACTCCTAATGTCCTAGTGTTTTTCAGGTGATACCTTTGACTCATCCTCTTATATTTATTTATATCAGGAGTAGGGTTCCCCAAATGGCGTCCAGTGTTTCACAAAGACGCGCAGGGACCATACTGCCTCCGCCAGTGGATGATTTCTCTTACAGTGCAGTGGTTTCAGCCAAACATACAGTCAAAAATGCAGCAGCTGTATGTTTTTTTTCCCTTTAATATGGAATATATTGGAAGACATTTCAATTCTGTCTGACTTCATTCTGCTTTCTGGTCTAAGCTGAAATTCTTCGTATTTTCTGTATTTGTTTGTTTACATAATGTTTGTAATTAATTGACCTTCCTCTGTGCAGAGTACATCAGGCCAGTCCAGGCTGTCACCTCCAAACAGTAGTTCGGGGAGGTCCACGCTTCCACCAGCAGCTTCATGGTATATTTCTTATTGGAGTCTTATGTCATATTTTAAAAATTCAATATGATGCTGAATTTTCACTATGCGTAGGGGGCATCGTGATCTGAATGCAAGGGCAACAGCAACTGGGGTGACATCCTCGCAGTCACAAACAAAATCAAAATCAGAATCACAGAGTAATTCATTTTCAAGTTCTTCAATGAATTCAAGTGCAAGACTGCCCTCTTCATGGAATGATGATACAAGCACAATACCAAAAACGACTGAAGGATGGCAAGCATCAGAACGAGATAATCTGTCTAAAACCTTGAAGCCATATAAACCTGGTATTGCTAAGGAAACCCAAGCTACGACATCAGTGGGGTCATTATTGGACATAGACTTTTCTACGATACCTTCTGCTTGGAATGATGATGACGTTGTAGCGTCGGATGTGACATTAAAAGGTTGTGAGGAAAAGCAAATTGGGAATGGAAATGAAAAGCCAATTTGTTCAGATTCTTCAAAGTCAACCAAATCAGGTCAGCTTGTGTTTAAGACATCAACTTCACCAAACGAAGGCTCAGAAGTAAACAGTGCCAAGCAAGGTCCTTCAGATTGTGTATCAAGTTCGGCAATATCAAAATCAGAAGTAAATAGCGGTGGTGGTGATCACCAAGTAAGTAAAATGGCTCCAAAAGGCCCTACTTTGAAAGTTATAAACAGCCAATCTAATCTCACTGATAGCGATAAAGTACTGGAAGATATTACACCTGGGGATACAGAAATTGAGATGTTATCTACCAGGGTGTCTTCGGTAACTTTAGATAGCAAAGATGTGGTTGAGAGTATGGCAGATAAACAAGAACTTCATACGATCCCAACTAAGGAGGAAAATAATTTGAAGTTTTCTGAGCTTCTGTCAACAGAAAATAAGGACTGTGTAAATTCTAGTCAATCGTATTCTGATAAGAATCTCGATTGGAGTTCAGAGCGGCAAGGTTGTGGTGTGACCCTGTTAAATGATATATGGAATTCTTCAGTGGCCACTGATAAACCTCACAGTAGGATGCTTGATGCTACAGACCAAGCATTATCTTCACAATGTGTCTACAGTGATAGTAGAACTGCTGACACAATGATGCAGACTGGGTTGTTTTCTTCAACCAACATTACTTCTACCTCATTAAATGGATGCCAAGAGGGATTAGGAACTATGTATACACCTGGTGAGGTCTCTGAACATTCTGGAATGAAAAACCATCAGCATGGACATGGAGCAATGAGTGCAGTAAGAATTGATAACATAGGCAGTTTTGACAAGGCTGCAAGTGTAAATAAGGATGAAAGCAGCATAATTTCTGATATCTTGTCCATGGAGTTTGATCCATGGAACGAGTCGTATTCTACTGCTAACAATTTTGCTAAGATGCTTAGTGAATCTGAAAAGAATGATGTGTTTTTCGACATGTCTTCATGGAAAACAAAAACCAACAGTAACGAGTCTAGATTTTCATTTGCTAGACAGGATAACCAAGGAAACTTACTAGATTCTTCTTTCAGAAATTGTGGTATTGACCAGAATTTTAGTTTGCCATCACAGAATTCTCATGAAAATGTTTATCAGAATGGGCTCACGTTCCAATCTTCAGAAAATGAATTTTCAAAGATCAGTCTGCTTTCGGATATGACAACTAGTGGTGAGTAACGATACCTGGCACTTGTATTGGACTGAGAAGAATATTTCTCTTTGATTTTATTTTGATGTGACAAACAATTTTTGTTTTTTTCTTGCATACTAAAAGAAATACAGTTTTTGTGCATTGCACATTCTTTTTCATTGGGCATTGGTAAATATTTTGACTTTGTGAATGGATTGTATATCTGCTCATTCTGTTGGAGATACAAGATATTGTATTTCTGTGATTTCTATTTGAAGTGTTTTAGTAACTGATGTTTTCATCAGTGGTACTTCTGTATGCTCACAACAGACTGCATTCTCAGGTACTTCAAGGTCTAAAATATCTGCACCTCCTGGATTTTCCACACCAACAAGGGTTCCTCCTCCTGGATTTCTTTCTGGTTTTTCATCTCAAGATGGGTTGAATCCCCCTCCTGGATTTTCTTCTGGATTTTCCTCTCAGGATGGATTGAATCCCCCTACTAGGCTTTCTTCTGGATATTCCTCTCAGGATGGGTTAAATTCCCCTCCTAAATTTCCTTCTAGATTTTCATCTCAGGATGGGTCTAATCCCCCTCCTGGATTTTCCTCTGCATCCTCTGCTGGATTTTCCTCCCAGAATGGGTCTAATCATGTGTATGGCTCAACATACTCAGGTTTGTTTACTCTATTTATTTGCTTCTCATAAAACAATTTCAGTTTCTAACATATTTGTGGTGCTTGGCAGAAACTCGTCTGCTTGACAATCTTTTGGTAAGCAACACCAATCTTTATCAACCTCAGTCAGCTAGACATGCAAGTGACATAGAATTTATTGATCCTGCTATATTGGCTGTTGGCAAAGGGCGGATGCCTGGAGTTAGTGATTCAGGGTTGGATCTGAAAATTGCTTCTACTTATCCAGTGCAGTTGCAAACATCAAACAATGACCCAAGGCTTCAATTACTTATGCAACAGAACTTGCCCTCTCATCAAAACCTCAGATTTACAGACCATATTCAGGATTCATACAACCCTATGAACGATAATTTTCTGGCATCCCGACTTTTACCACAGAACCATGGTTCTCCATCCCCTTATGCACAGATGCCACCCCAACCTAGAAATTCACAACTTACAAACGGTCACTGGGATGGCTGGAGTGATTTAAGACAAGGGAATAATGTTCCCATGTCAGACATGTCGAGGATGGTATATCCAGCTGAAGCAAACAACTTTCACATGCTGGGTTCAAATGATCTTTATAACAGAGCCTTTGGACTCTAATTCTCTTGGAAGATGTGACATTGATCTGTCCCTGTCTTATCTTGGGTGCATCTCTAGTTCTGAAATTAATTGGTTGTACACCGGAGAGGATATGCAGCTGGCTAATGACTGTGATTATGAGCTGGTACGTGATTGCTTTATTGAAAGGTAGTGTATTCAAATGGACCAACATAAATCTGGATTTTTACTAGACTCAGGTTATATATATATAATTATGCATCACGTGTCATCCCTAGTTCATGAATAGTTGGTCAGTCTGTAACTATGTATTTGTCTGGAACATCAGTTGGGTTCTGTTGAACCTTTTCTGGAACATCAGTTAGGTTCTGTTAGGGAACCGTTTTCCTTTCCAATTTGTCTTGGGGTTGTGGAAGTTGTTGTGTGTGCCATCACGCCAGTAAAGTTACTGACCATTGCCCCCTTGTTTGATCATCAGGTTCCTTTGTAGGCGAAGGCATGCATAAGGTGCATCCATGAAGAGGTGGCCCTTGGAGTGTTTATGTGTACATGTGGTTTTGTGCTTGCAGGAGTGATGGAAGCTGGCTTGGGGTGATATAAAACCATATAAGATTTGTAATATGGAAATGTTTGAGAATTGGAAAAGAGCACTCTGTGTACATGATGATATGATATGCAACCCGTTGCTGTGTATGGGTAGCTCTTGTTGCGTGCACAGAAGCTGATGTTTTGTTTGTGGTCTACTAACTCAATCGACAATCTGCTGGGTATCAAACTAAACGAACCTGGGAGATCTGTTAATAATATAAGAATAAGAATTCGTGAGTCCTGTTTCTAGAATGTGCTGCGTTGTGCCGTTCTTCATGTACTAGTGCATGTAATGTTCTGCAATAGTTGAATGTAAACAAAGTGGATCTGGAAATGGCTTTGGAAGTTGGAATCAGGACAGGGGATATAGCAAGACCTGGTCAGAGCCAGGTACTGCAGGGGTCAGGGTTTAGCCCTGACCAAAAAAAGGCAAAATGATTTTCCTTGCTGGAAAGATTAAATGAAAATTAAACAATTTTATTTGAGCAATAGAAGGATTGAGGTTGGAAATGGTAAAACAACCAGTTTTTTGTTTGACAGCTGGCATGGTGATAATTCTCGAAAAAATATTCCCTGATGTATTTGCTATTTGTCAGAACATAAATTGTTCTGTTGCTGAAGTTTTAAAAAAGGATAATACCTTGAGTCTCAGGAGACACAGAGATGTGGAAGACGATACCATGTGGACTGAGATGATGAGAGTTTTGTCTTTAGCCCATAACCCCGAGAAAAATGATGAATATAAATGGATCCCTAAGATAAAAGGAATTTTCTTGGTAGCTTCTATGTACAAAACCTTTGTGCTGTAAGAAAAATCATGGGGATATCAATAGAATTAGCGGTGCCAAAATTCCTCCTAAAGTCATTTTTTTTTTGTGGCTATGTTGCAAGAATGCAATTCTGACCAAGAAAAACCTTTATGGAAGAGTCTGGTCTGGTGATCAAACTTGTGAGTTTTGTAATGAGGTGGAAAAGTGCAATCACTTGATCTTTGATTGTAAGCTTTCTAAGACTTTGTTCTGGGGGGGTGGGGTTGGTTGATTGCTAACGTTGTGGGTGCTAATACCATTCCCAAAAATTTTGAACAATTTTCGAAATGGTCTTAGACATGGATTGGGAGGCACATGAACCTTAGTGTTTTCAGTCTTGCTGCCAGCTGCTTTGGGAGATGTTCCATTAAGGATCCCTTGATGCTGATCTACAAAATGCTTGCTTTTGTTAAACTTTGGGTAGGGCTTCTGAAAGCGGATGACAAGGAGCTGATTGAAATGGGGATCACGAAGATCTTCCAGGTCATCAAAGATTATATCATGAAGTCAATGGCAATCAGGGCAAGAAGAGGAAGCCTGACGAGGAGAACTGATTTCAGTTGGTTCCGGAGACCTAGTGGTTTTTTGGTGACTTGGGTGTTTGTTTGTTGGTTCTGTGAGCCTGCATGCTCGGTCTTGGCCTGTTGCTCTTTGTTAAACATGCTCGGTCTTGGCCTGTTGCTCTTTGTTAAACCTGGTGGGTGGTTGGCTGTTGTTTAGCTCGTGCTTTGCTACATTAAGAGGCAGTCGCTTGTGGTGAGGTCACTAGTCGTATTGCGCCTTTTTCTTTTGGTATAGACCTGTTAGAGATATCTCTATCTGTTTGCTGTAAGGACATTGTTTTCGTTTTCCTAGTTAAAATGGAAATGGGGTGCTCCCCCTTTTGGTAATAGAACTGACTGACCATGTGTTTTCTAAAAAAAAAAAAACAATGCCGGTCCTATACCTGCACTATTTATCTACTATTCAATCATTACTTTACTTCCTCCTGTACAATCTCTACATTTCCATCTATTATTTTTTACTTCACCCATGAGGTCAAGATTTGCGGCTAGGATAGTGCTACCATTACACGTGCTATATCCTGTGATCCTATGGGGAGACGAGCATATAAGATGTGAAATGCTGCTGTAGCAGCGATTGGTAACCAAATCAACAACACTTCTTGAAGAATCCACAACATTCATGATCCCTCAAGATGAACAGATGATCCAATCTTTTCTAGCTGGAGCACAAGAACACCTCTAGATCGCCATTCTCTCACCACCCAAAACTGCATTTGCATCAGAATTGCATCAGAAGAGTTGAAAGCATCTACCTTTGTCCCCTATGATTTATACCAATACCACCTCAATTCTCATCTGAGACCCGGGCGCATCAGCAGCTCATCGAAGGACACATTCTGCTCCAGGTCGACGCTGACGCTGTCAGTGTTGGCGGAGCAGGAGCCCATGGACTTGTTGGACATGAGCTGCCGGACATTGGGCAGCTCCGGTCCCCGCTCGATGGCAATGGCGTCCTGGATCTCCTTCAGCACCTCCGAGATGCCTGGCCTTTGTGCGCCCTTGGTCTTCACGCACATGATCGCCACCTCCGCGATCTTCCACACCGACTGCAGGTTGTACCCGCTGTCCAGCGACTCATCGATGATGGCGTGGATGTTTCCGCTCTCGATGTGCGATCTTGCCTGCGCATTCCACTTTAATTTGTTCAGTATCATCGGTCATGCCAGTCACAGTTGCAGAGGCGTATACTTACCCATGCCACAATGTTGCGGCAGTCGGTCCCAAAGTTGTCACTGGAGATGGGCTCGTGGCCTGAGATTAGCTCGAGTAAGATGACGCCGAAGCTGTAGATGTCGCTCTTCTCTGTCAGCTGCTGACTGATGTAGTACCTACTCGCCACGGCAAAAGAAAGGAAACAGTATTCATTATATGCTACAAAGGAATTTTTAGATAATAGATGCTACAAAGATATGAAACACTTCAGTTTGCAAGACCATATGTGCCTAAAAGAACACCAACAACAAGCTTGGGAAATCGCAGCCTTACTCTGGGTCCAGGTACCCAACTGTTCCGCGAACTATGCTTGATACATGAGACCCATCAACCGCAGGTTTTGATAAACCAAAGTCTGCAACTTTTGCTCTCATGTTCTTGTCAAGGAGAATGTTACTGCTCTTGACATCTCTATGAATAATGGTTGGGGAGCATCCTGTGTGGAGATACTCTATACCTGATATTTCCAATGTTAAAGGACAAGATGATAAATCATGAGGCATGCTAGAGAGAATATATATATGCATGTAAATATACATAGAAAGAGAAAAACCTTTTGCAGCATCTTCTGCTATCTCCAGACGCTTGACCCAGCTAGTTATTTTAACATCACTAGGCCCTCCTGTGAAAATCAGAAAAAGTTCAAGACCTGATTTTCTTTTTGTGTGTGTTCTAACGAGTACATTCATCTAAAAATTCATGTCCATCCTGAGGCCCAACATTGAAGAATTGAGCTTGAACTAGGGATAATTAACAAAACAGCAATTATACATCAATTTCTCTGTAGTGCTGAAATTTCTTAATGATTTGTATCAAGTTTCAAGGGTAGAGATGGGTCTATGTCCGCATAGGGAAAAAACTGATCTATCCTTGAAAAGAGGTTTTGATCGCATTTTTTAGTTTAACTGACTAAGCATGCACTAACCCTACACAGTAGGAAAGGTCCTAAAATATAACTGCAGGAGCAACAGTATGCTTGTAAATAATCATTATCAACATATTAACAGTGTAGTATCGATTCTGTTGAGTAGTTCTGATGTTAGCTGGAAGGGGAACTACCACGAAGGTGCTCTTTTAGTGTCCCATTATGCATGAACTCATACACAAGTATATTTTTCCCATCTTGCTGACTGTAGCCAAGGAAGGTCACCAGGTTCCTATGATGTATCCTGGAAAGCAATGTTACCTGAAACAATAAAGAGGAGCAATTAATCTATAACAATAAACATCCTGAAGAAAAAATCATGCATGAACATATCATAATGCAGCTGTTCAGTGGACCTTAATAAAAGTTCAGAGGGATGTCTAGAACTCTAAATACAAAACAACTCTTCAAACAGCAAACATCAGTCAACCAGTCAGAAAACATACAGTAGGACTATCTTCGACTCTTTTAAAACAGATTGACATATGTGAGGCAACAATTGTAAGACCATCTCCAACCATTTTCCCTTCATTCTATTCCCTTCTCCATTCCCTTCATTTCCTATCATCTTCATCAACATTCCTTCAAAAACATTTGCGAAGAAAGCAAACAGAGAATTTCCTTCTGAAGGGAATGCGTGAAGAAATTTCTTCTGAAATAAACCACGAAGAAATTTTGTTGGAGCATATCGAGGGTCTAGAATTTCTTTGCGAAGGAAAAATGACTCCTAAAGAGTATCCGTTGGAGATGGTCTAACATCCTATTAAGAAGACTTCATAGAAAGGAAAATCTGCATGGTGACAGAACATATCAGGCTCTAATTCCTGCTCAGGGTTTTGATCTGACATGTAATACTCAAAGCAGCAAGTAAAGAATTTCTTTTTATCACCTTACAGTAGAAAAAAGGTCATGGCGTAGTGATTAAATTAAATCCCAAGGTGCAGATTTATAAAAACTATCTAGTTCACAGGGTATCAACTGCTTTTATAGCTATTAACCTGATTATCATCCGCATATATTTATTTAGTGATTAAATTAATCTTGAAGCTGCTGATTTATCGAAAACTAGCTAGTGCTTTTGTAGCTAGTAACCTGATCATCGTCACTATATATATCGGCAACATTGATCAGAAGCTAGTCAACTAATTAGCCCTATTCAAATGCAATGATCTCTTTTTACATACAAGAAGTAATTTCCCTCTTTGTTTCTTGTACTGTTGAGTTGGAGGAGATCCATCGATCGAATGCTAATTAAGCTGGATACGCTCGCTTCGGAATGATATTGCATGATACTGCATTCACACGGGCACGGCAGCGAGGTAGAAACGGTGGGCAGAATTTGAGAGATGCCGAGGCGGACTTACTGACGGAGAGCTTGCATGCTTCTCCTCCGGGGGAGGCGAAGCGGCGAGACGGAGGACGGCGACGGAGGAGCGAAGAGGCGGAGAAGGAGGCGGTGGCGGTGGCGGGGGAGGTGGAGAGCAGCAGTGCCACGTGTGCCATCGCGCCCGGTGCAGTTCGATTGGCTGGCTGCCGCCGCAGCAGGGAGAGACCCGTGTTGTGGAATTTTTATTTTTTTTATATTTATTTTTAATCTTTTATGCAAAATTGTATGGGATAGACTAGTTTGCAGGCGCCTGCAATTTGGTCAAACGTGCAGGCGCCGAAACTTCCACCGAAATATAACGTTTCTTCCAGTAACTGAAAAGGTGGAAAAACAGTACAAATTTACTGAAACTTTTAGCGCCAACACGATTTCGCAGTTTCGCTATAACAAAAATAAATACATAATAAACAAAAACAAAATAAATCTATAATAAACAAAAAACAAAATAAATATATAATAAAAAACAATATAAATATATAATAAACAGAAAACAAAATAAATCTATAATAAACAAAACAACAAAAAATAAGCCTATAATAAACAAAAAATAATAATAAACAAAAAACTAAAAGTTCCACTAAATTTATATTGTTGTTCCACATTTCTATTCACCGGAAGAAATGTTTTAGAAGACTGGAACTTTTAGCAAAATAAATACATAATAAACAAAAACAAAATAAATCTATAATAAACAGAAAACAATATAAATATATAATAAAAAACAATATAAATATATAATAAACAGAAAACAAAATAAATCTATAATAAACAAAACAACAAAAAATAAGCCTATAATAAACAAAAAATAATAATAAACAAAAAACTAAAAGTTCCACTAAATTTATATTGTTGTTCCACATTTCTATTCACCGGAAGAAATGTTTTAGAAGACTGGAACTTTTAGCAAAATAAATACATAATAAACAAAAACAAAATAAATCTATAATAAACAAAAAACAAAATAAATATATAATAAAAAACAATATAAATATATAATAAACAGAAAACAAAATAAATCTATAATAAACAAAACAACAAAAAATAAGCCTATAATAAACAAAAAATAATAATAAACAAAAAACTAAAAGTTCCATTAAATTTATATTGTTGTTCCACATTTCTATTCACCGGAAGAAATGTTTTAGAAGATTGGAACTTTTAGCACTGGTGTCCGGCGCCTGCAAAAAACTGATGATGATGTTGTAAGGGCAGGCGCCTGCACAAAAGCTCAAAATGCAGGCGCCTGCCAAATAGCCGTGGCGTTAAATTAAATCCGAAGGTGCAGATTTATAAAACACTATCTAGTTAACAGGGTATAAACTGCTTTTATAGCTATTGACCTTATCATCATCCGCATATATTTATTTATAGGCTGTTTGGTTGCCTTCTCAGTTGAACCAGGCCGTATGAGCTGAACCAGGCTGGTTGGAGCCAGGTTGAGATGATGCAAATGTTTGTTGTTTGGTTAGGTGTATGAGATTGTACAGGCTGCGTAGAGATGTTGTTTGGTTGATTGTACTAAGGAGAGAATGGCATGGAGAAATTCAAAAGGAGGGATGAAACATTTCTAAAAATAAATTCTGGAAAATCAAAATAACAAAAAATCAATTACGAAAATAAAAAATTCAAAAGAAAGTCTCTTAAATAAATAAATTCAAAAATGAAAATTTTAAAATTTTAAAATTTATATGGCAAGTGTGGTCTCGTTTTGTTCGAAAAAAATATCAATAACCCGTTTTTGAAATCGGTTTAGTAATCGAAAATACTAATCAAAAGATATAGCAAATAAATGAATCAAATGTGTCGCGCATGTGGTTATTGCTGCATCTACGGAGCCTGGCTCTAGTAAAACGCCCAATTTGGTCGTATCTCCAGAGCCTGGCCTGGAGGGGTTAATTGCATCTGGAGAGCCTGGTTCAGATGGGTGAGAAGACAACCAAACACCCTAGTTTTGTATCTCTAGATGCAAAACTCCTTGGATGCAGGCAACCAAACAGCCTATTAGTGATTAGATTAATCTTGAAGCCGCTGATTTATCGAAAACTAGCTAGTGCTTTAATTTTGTAGCTAGTAACCTGATCATGATCACTATATATATCGGCAACATTGATCAGAAGCTAGTGAATTAATTAGCCCTATTCAAATGCAATGATCTCTTTTTACATACAATGAAGTAATTTCCCTCTTGTTTCTTGTACTGTTGAGTTGGAGGAGATCGATCGATCGATCGAATATGCTAATTAAGCTGGATACGCTCTTCGGAATGATTGCATGATACTGCATTCAGAAACACGCAGCCTTTAGCTTTAAGCAATATATTCAACGGCACGCATATGCATGGAATGGAATTCCCCACTCACAATGATCACTAGCTAGCTAGCAGCTGGTTGCATCATGGGGATGCATGCATGCAGATGCAACGTTACCTTCCAGGCTAAGCTACCAGTAATTAAGCTCTCAATTAGATACATCCCTGTCCAGTTAAGCGGCCTATATAACCAATAGATACATCCCTGACCAGTTAAGCGGCCTATATAACCAATAGATACATCCCTGACATGACGGATATACATGGGTCGCTTACTCGATCGCTCACAGACTTTACACAGCAAATCCATGGCAGAAAGCTAAAGAAAGGTAGCTAAATTGGACCATCACTTGGCTGCCTTTTGGTCATTTTGCCTGTGGCTGTGGGCTGTGGTTACGTACTTGAGTGATGCATGTTTAGCTTTGTGGAAAGTGGACACTACTCCCACTCGCATCGCATGTTGGAAAAGCACGTCGCTCTAGAAAGCTGAAAGCACGCATGCACATACCCCTGCCGGCCCATCCTGGTTCTCGCATCAGCTAGCTGGCTTTGCGTCGAATGCGCTAGCTCCCTCCGTCCAATCCTCGTCCCAATTAAAGCCCTAATTAACCTAGCTTTTGCTCCCTCTCCGTACGTTTTCCTTAACGGAAGACACCTTTCGATTATAGCCTTCAAAACGCATATATTTGTCTAGGGAAAGTTTGATGTCTTGCTGACCACCATCGTCAGGCTACTCGCTACACGAAATAATTGGAACACTCCCTCGATAACCATGAATCGATGGTCGAATATCCAACTTCTCTCTATGGCCGCACATCCACCGTTGATAATGGTAATGCTTTCTCAATTGACTCACCGAAACCGTCAAGTGACTTGCTGGCTCCAGCCAGCTTGACAATCGTGGAACTCCACGAGCTACTCTCGATCGCTTAGGCTAAGCGGTTAAGAGGGCGAAGTCGACCTCACGCCCGCCTCGAAATTTTTTGAACGAGCCCGCAGGGTAGCCTCATAAACTGTATCGGAATCATCGAGATAGCTAAAATATGAAAAGGGGGTGTGGGTGCGGGCTTAAACTGGATTGTGAGTTAATATGCAATAGACCGTCCATGAACTTGATAAAGGGTAGGAGGAAGAAACCCAAGGCACCATATTGTCTAACGGTAGCACAGAGAAAGGAGTTACTTCGATGGTTCCAAGACAGGCTCAAATTTTTGGATGGGTATGCAGCCAAGTGCCAACCGCAGCAGTGGCATAAATGTAGATCAAGGAAAGATACATGGCGTGCCTTTGCATAAATGTAGATCAAGGAAAGATACATGGCATGAAAAGCCACGACTATCATATCTTCATGTAGAACCTTGTTCCCATTGTGTTTCGTGGGCATGTGCCCGAATGAAGTTTAAAGAACTCTATCAGAACTAATTTTCTTTTTACAGAAAGTTATGCGTTGAAGAAATCCATCCGAAGGAAATGACATAGCTTGAAGAGGGATAGCTGTAATTGTTTGCGAGTTGGAGAAAATATATGTCCCAGCCTTCTTCAATTCAATGCAACATTTTCTCATACATCTACATTCTACCCATAGAATCAAGGCTCGAAGACAAAGGGTCCGTGCAGTATGCGTGGATGTACCCTATAGAGCTACGTTTGAAAGCTGTGTGATGTAATGTTAAAAACAAGGAACACGTTGAAGGTTCATTTGTTCAGGCTTGATACATCCAGGAGATCTAGATCTTCACGAACAAATACTTGGCCAGGGAACACAATTTGGACATCCACATTCCAAGATACAACCCTAATGAGCGTAGGGTTGAGTTTGAATTGGGAATCATCCTAGGCCAAGGTCGACCGATCAGAAGGTGTACGAAGCAAGAGATAACAAAGGAGGAGAGGATTGTTGTCCTCATATACATCTTTAGCAACATAGAGGAAGCGGAAGATTTTTGAGAACATGTCTGTCGTCGATCCGCAGGTCACCCCACAGCCTGGGAACATACCTACGGGCCATCCCAGTTCGGGCCCGATCGAGCCAATGGGCCTGGGTCTCAGCCCAGGTTCGGTTCGCACGGTAACCGAATCGAACCGGGCCGGCCAGGTTTTATATGGGCTGGTTTATTTTAATTAAAAATATCTAAATAAATTAAGAAAAAACAACTAAATTTCACAAATATACACTATAAATTGTGTAAATGTATATATCATTAGAAATATATATATAAATGAATATATTTAATGAAATAAATATGCTGAAGTGACGAACCGAACCGGGCCAAAACCGAACTGTGCCGGCCCGTCACTATACGAATCGAACCGAACTGGCCCGACGGGCCGAGGCCTCGGCCCAAGTTTGATTCAGTGAATCGAACCGTGCCGGCCCAGTTCGGTCAACAGTCCCGATTCAGCCTTGTTAGCCCGACCCGTTTAGCCACCTCTACCTGGGAATGCCCTAGGTGGCCTCGTGCGATAGTTTTACCTAGGTAATGGCGCCCTGACAGTTGGTCCTGCAAACTTACTCTTGATGGCCATATCAGGGCCATTGAGAATAGCAGCAGGAGTCTAGCGCAACAGCGGTGCCCTACCAGCGTGGGTTCGCATTTAGCCTCTTGACGGCCACATAACGACCGTCAATAATACTCGGCACAACCGTCAAGTATCCTCATGGCATAGGCCAATAATATTGTCGAGTGTTTATTATGTGGCCATCGACATTACTAGTCTTGACCGCCGAACCATTGAGACATCTTTGTTGATTCGGCTGCCTCACTAATGGTTAGATGGATTTCAAAATGATGTGAATAAATGGATTGCAATGGACATGTGTCATTACTTTGTGAATCATAATTTGCTAACCAGGAGATGTGTAAAAATGAATGACACATACATATACCATGCATACATGTTCTCTTTACTATACTTTCAGATTATAAAAAGTCGAGGACGACTTTTCTTCAAGGGAGGGAGAATGATGAGGACATCCCTACGTCTGCACCAACTGTGCCTGCACCAACACCAGCACCCAACATGATGATGTTGCTTGCCAAGACACCTAATCACACTACATGGTTTCATCGATCACCGCCTTGGCCATATAGCGTGCATAACCGACAAGCTCATCGTGTTGATAGTGCACCAACGACGCCAACAGTTTGGCCTCCACCGTGACCGCCTCCCCAATCTCAATACATATTTAAGAAAGGCGCATCTTCACCTCTTTAGCATCCTCTGATCCCACAATCCACGTCGCACCAACACCGGCCCAAGAAAGAGCCCAATTTCTCCACGAGTCCGGTTCGGTCATCTACGCGCAGCTCGACTTTAAAGGACACCTAAGCCACATACGATGTCGGAATTCTACGTTCTTGGACTCTATAGAAAGATATCGACGAGAGATTTCCAACAGATATGACTGTGCCTCAAAATTCATCCTGAAGCCTCAGAAATCTTTGAAACAAGTTTCTACACCAACAAGTGGGCCAAACTCGAGCCTTTCAGAAGTGCCGGGCCAAGGCCCAAGTGGTGGGCACCCCATGGGAACCCTAACTCGACCATAATTCACCCCCTCTCCCTCATAGCTGTCACCACTTCCTTCCTATATTAGATTGCATCTTGTATTCAGAAACTAAGGGCACTTTTGATATTGAGATTAAAACTCTTGTTTATACGGGTTGATAGCTTTGCTACACGTTGGAAATTGAGAGTTCTCTTCCGCTGTTGTTCTTGTGTGCTTGCCTCTCATCATTTTGCAGGAATGTGTGTCTACTTTTGTGGTCTCGTAGACGTGTTGATTGCATCATGTGGTTGGATGAATTCTCTTATCGCAGGCTTCCGTTAACCAGCACGGTTGTTGGCGCCATCAATTCATC
Source organism: Raddia distichophylla (assembly GCA_005191435.1). NCBI lineage: Eukaryota > Viridiplantae > Streptophyta > Magnoliopsida > Poales > Poaceae > Raddia > Raddia distichophylla. Next base: position 747,348 of record SPJY01013140.1, read on the forward strand.
AGGTTGCATGGATCAAGATTATCCCGCTGATCCTACGTCGTGAAGATCGGGCAACCCATCCATATCACAAAGCCTTGATGTTTCCTTTGGTTTCAAACTATTTCTCCATCAACCTTCATGGTTTTGGCCGGAGGAGTGGATCTTCATGATGCAATCATGGCTTATCGTTCTTCATCATCGCCGACGACGTGTAGAAAAAGGATTGGAACTTTTGCTACTTTGCACATGGGCCTTTGTGGATGTGCTTATAAGGGCACATGCCCAATGCTACCTCTATTCTCCCCTTATTTTGTTCTCAAATCACTGTAACAGTAGGCAGGTAATAAATAAAATATAAGAGAGAAAAATATAGGAAGAGATAGATTAATGATTAAAAAGTAGATGAATAGTGATGTATTAAGAGAAATTTAGAGGTAGCATTGGGTATGCGCTAACCGCTCTTTTATTCAAGGGCTTTGATGTAGTTGGAAGTTACCTTTAGGAATGAAATAGCATCCATTCTTTAAAAAAAAACACACAAAAAGCCTTGGGTGGGTTAAACGATGTGACCAATCACTGACAGCTAGACTTTGCAACCTATCACTAACAAAATCTATATTTTTGTCGGCCAGAAATTGATGAAAATAGGACAAAACATGACACAAAAATAGATAGACAAAATGATGAAACTGGTTTTATAAGGTATCAAATAACATGGGGGTTAATTAGGATATGGTTATCTAAGGTGTCAAGCACCACATGAGAAAATGAAGCATCCATAATTCTAGCTCATCCTCGGATCTCTTCTACCCAAACTCATTGCCAATAGGGGAGACAGGAGTAGTATTTCCGTCCTTTCTATTTTTTAGTTATTTTTTTTTGTTTTTCAATACACATTCATGCATGACCTCTTCAATCTTGGAGGAAAAAAAATGAACATTGACATGTCCCAAAAGTACAGATCTGACTAGTAATTACTAATGCAGTGAATTTTTTAAAATATAGTAAAATCACAATATTATGATGGTGATTTTTTGTATATACAATCTAAACTGATACAAATAACCTCTAACGTAATGAATGGAACTGCATAGTGGCATTCAATCTCTAGGCCCAAAAAAAGAGAATAGTTAGGCCCATTATTTTTATAGGCCCAAAAAATAACAAAAGAAAAGCCCATCATCACACCCACTCCTATTCCCTCACAAATTGTGTCAGCAGCAACACCGGCGATGCCGCCGCCTCCGGCCGTTCTCGTCGCCAACGGCGCCATCGTCCCGCACGCGCATCCTTCTGCGGCATCCTTCCTCGAGTCCACCCCGGGCGCCTACACAACCGCCCGCGCGTCCGCCGCCGGCCTCCTCTGGTGGCCCCGCCACCTCCTCTGCCTCGCCGCCTCCGCGCGCCTCCTCGCCTAGTTCCACCCTCACCTCCTCGGCCTCCCCGGGCCGCGCCCCCTCAACGCAGATGCCATCGGCCCTCTCGTTGATCACTCCGCGCGGCTCGCCATTTGCGAGATTCGAAGGCTTGGGGGCGTCGATGGCATGGCGCTCACGGCGTTGGTCAGAGCCGCTGTGGATTATCCAGCCATTTTTGAAGGCAAGCGGAGCGCCCCTAAAATTCCCCACTCAGGGAGGACACGGACAGTAGTGGGGAGCACCCCTGCATCATGATGGCCCTGTGGTGCGCCCATCGCCTCGCTTCCCAGGACCATGGGTCGACCCTGCCACGCCGTTGCACGGCAGCCATCCCCAGCACACCATCCACCATGACCATGAGGGCAGCATCAGGGATTGGCGCATGAATCACAGCCAGCTCCTGGTCGCGCAAGTTGTATTCCAGAATATTTTTGGAGCCCTTGCATAGAAAATAGAGGGCTTGTTCCACCAGCATCGTGGGTTCTATCTCGGGGCTGACACCATCCTCCACCTCAATGGAGGTTGGATTACTCCATGTTTGAACCTCCGAAGAGTAGATGCATAGAGAGGTGGTCAGCTCGCAGCCATCCGTCCACACAAAGGCCATTGAGAAGGGGTGCCGTGGCAGCAGAGGTGGTCGCACGCGGTTGCGGCACACAGCACTGTCACATTCCAGCATTCCCCGATGACGTCATGCGGCGGCAAGGACAGACCCCACTTGTCGCCGGTTATGGGGTCCCACACAACAAGATCCATATCCCTATGAATATCCTAGTGGCTTACAAGCAAAGTGTGGAAAAGCACGCGGCCATGGCGATAGTCGAGGACATACCAATCATGCAAAAGACTATATTGGGATAGCAAGGATGACACGGAGACGGAGGTACCAATGGGGACAAAGAGAGGCAGGCTTCCATCAGTGTCGTCGTTGCCCAGTGTGCGATTGTAGAAGAAGCCGACCATTGTAGGAGTAATGCCGTGTAGGGCATAGTAGTCGCGGAGGAAGGCGGAGAACATCCCGCCACTGTTTGCAGACAAGGGAGGCGCTAATAAGGCTGTCCTGCGGAAGGTGCCGGAGAATCTGCCGGAGGGAGTTGTCGCACAGGGACAGGCGCGCTCTGCTTGCTGCCGGGCGAAGTGCCATCTGGATCCGTGGAAAGAAGATGCAGAGAAGAATCAGGACGAAAGGCTGATGAATGGGGAATTTTAGGGGCGCTCCACTTGCCTTCAAAAATGGCTGGATAATCCACAACGCAAAGTGTTGGTCAGAACCTAACAAATCCGATATTGTGTTCATGGGCCAAAGTGGTCCGACAAGTATAGTTGGAGGACCAAATCGACACTTTTTCTCTAATGTATTGAATGGAACTACATAGTGGCATTCAATCTTTGGGCCCAAAAATAGAGAATAGTTAGGCCCATGATTTTTATAGGCCCAGGGAATAGCAACAGAAAAGCCCATCATCACACCCACTCCTATTCGAATTTTTTTTTTGTATTCTTTTATGCAAAATTATATCTCGGGTTGAAGAATAGACAAAAATAGGCGCCTGTCGTTCTGTGGACGCACGATCGTGGCCTCTCGTCATTTGAAAGCACGACAGGGCCCACATTCAGGTACGGACGTACGGTTGCCGCCGTGGTCCGTCGATTCGAATTTTGAAAGCACGATCGTGGCCTCTCGTGGATCGAACGCGCGACTGGGACAGCGAGCATCCGATTCTTTCCCTCGGGGGCGGCGCCGCGAGAGGAAAGGGCCCTGTCGAGCTTTGAGAGCACGACAGGAGCTCTCGTTCCTTCAGGGCGCAACAGGGCGCTATTATTGCCCTGGCAGACCCGTGGCCTTCCCCAACGCGCGATCGGGACAGCGAGCATCCGATTCTTTCCCTCGGGGGCGGCGCCGCGAGAGGAAAGGGCCCTGTCGAGCTTTGAGAGCACGACAGGAGCTCTCATTCCTTCAGGGCGCGACAGGGCGCTATTAATGCCCTGGCAGACCCGTGGCCTTCCCCTCTCTCACTCTCACTTAGGAAGGCGCGAGGGAGGCTACAGGAGGCGATTCTGCAGGCGTTTTTGAGGTAATATCTCTTCCCAAATCTTGTTAAAATTAGTAGGTATTGGTTAGTATTAGTGATATATATTGATTCTAGAGTGTGTTGGTAAGAGTTTGTGAGCTTTTGACCGTCTATATTTGATCCTATTTGAAATTTTGTTGAACTTTGAATGAATGAAACGTTGAAAACTTGATAGGCTAGCCATATATGTTTGTAAGTGTTGAATGTGGAAGAAAATATTTGAATGGAGCGCATGTTTGAACACCGTCCGTGGAAAATCATCGGTGCCAAGTAAGTTAGGCATAATGTTAGCTAGTAGGAGTGACGATTGTTTTGGACCAGTAGGAGTGACGATTGTAGATTGAATATTTGGTTATTTATGATTTAGTTGGAACGATTGTAGATTGAATAATTTTATGAAATGGTTCAAAAAATTGTGGAAATATTTATAAAATTATTACTTCTGCTAATTCGTTGAACTGAGAGAACTATGTGTCATGTGGTCAATGTAGGTGACATGGCAGAGACAATATATTTTCAGATTTATTATGGGGTTGGCGAGATTATGCTTGGTCCTAATGAAGCAGATTTATCAAACTTTCCTCATGTACAACGTGGCAAAAGGTCTTATGGTGAGATTTATGGATGGTTGCTGAAGGTGTTCAATTTGGAGGCGGAGAGATTCCGGCTAGTTATTCAAGCAGTAGTAAGTCGTGTCCCGTAAGAGTTCTACGGAGAGCTAATACCAATCAACTCAATGAAGACATGGAGGGATTATCTCCGATATGCATTCGAGCGCGGATGGCCGTCAGTGCTACTTGTTCAGTGCTACGAAATACCTAATACTCAGCCTGCCGCAGAGGAACAATGGGAGGAAGGGGGAGGGCATGTGGATGGAGGCACGGAAGAAGGTTGGGGGGACGGTGGCGGCACTGAAGGGTTACACATGGAGGACGAAGCAGAGGAAGAGGATGAGGCAGGGATGGAGGCGACGGGTGCTGCTGATCAAGGTGAAACGGTGGGTGGTATAGTGGAGGCGATGGAGGCCGAGGACGCCAAGGAGGAAGAAGCACCGGAAGAGGATGAAAACTCGGACGAAGAGAGCCATGTTCCTATGGAGTGGAGGTCCAGCAACTTTGAAGGTTTATAAGTGGTTGAAGATAGCCACGTTGAGTGGGAGTATTACGAGAACGAGGTAAATGAGGGGGCCACTTTCAAGGACAAGCAGGCTGTACTGGATGCGGTTAAGTGCTGGGCGGTGTCACTGCGTAGGCAGTTCACCGTTTTGTTAAAATTAGTAGGTATTGGTTAGTATTAGTGATATATATTGATTGGAGAGTGTGTCGGTAAGAGTTTGTGAACTTTTGACCGGCTATATTTGATCCTATTTGAAATTTTGTTGAACTTTAAATGAATGAAACGTTGAAAACTTGATAGGCTAGCCATATATGTTTGTAAGTGCTGAATGTGGAAGAAAATATTTGAACGGAGCACATATTTGAACACCGTCCGTGCAAAACCACCGGTGCCAAATAAGTTAGGCATAATGTTAGCCAGTAGGAGTGACTATTGTTTTGGAACCAGTAGGAGTGACGATTAAAGATTGAATATTTGGTTATTTTTGGTTTAGTTAGAATGATTGTAGATTGAATAATTTTATGGAATTGTTCAAAAAATGGTGGAAATATTTGTAAAATTATTACTTCTGCTCATTCGTTGAACTGAGAGAAATATGCGTCATGTGGTCAATATAGGTGACATGGCAGTGACAATATATTTTCAGATATATTATGGGGTTGGCGAGATTATGCTTGGTCCTAATGGAGAAGATTTATCAAACTTCCCTCATATACAACGTGATATTAAAAGAGCGTCGGAAAGGTTTTATGGTGGGATTTATGGATGGTTGCTGAAGGTGTTCAATTTGGAGGCGGAGAGATTTCGGCTAGTTATTCAAGCAGTAGGAAGTCGTGCCCCGCAAGGGTTCTACGGGGAGCTAATACCGATCAACTCAACGAAGACATGAAGGGATTATCTCCGATATGCATTCGAGCGCGGATGGCAGTTAGTGCTGCTTGTTTAGTGCTATGAAATACCTAATATTCAGCCTGCCGCAGAGGGACAATGGAAGGAAGAGGGAGGGTATGTGGATGGAGGCACGGAAGGTTGGGGGAGGGTGGCGGCACTGAAGGGTTACATATGGAGGACGAAGCAGAGGGAGAGGATGAGGTAGGGATGGAGGCAACGGGCATTGCTGATGAAGGTGAAACGGTGGGTGGTATAGTGGAGGCGATGGAGGCCGAGAACGCCGAGGAGGAAGAAGCACCGGAAGAGGATGAAAACTCAGACGAAGAGAGCCATGTTCCTATGGAATGGAGGTCCAGCAACTTTAAAGATTTAGAAGTGGTTGAAGATAGCCACGTTGAGTGCGAGTATCACGAGAACGAGGTAAATGAGGGGGCCACTTTCAAGAACAAGCAGGCTGTACTGGATGCGGTTAAGTGCTGAGCGGTGTCACTGCGTAGGCGGTTCACCGTTGTGAAGTCAAGTAAAAAGGAGTACGATGTTAGGTGTGTACAAAACTCATGTCCCTTCCGCGTGCATGCTTACAAAGAGATGTGGAAGGATTATTGAAAGTGCTCAATAGTGCGGCAACACAATTGTGTGGTACATGTTGTAGAGCAGAAGCATCAGAACATAACTTCAAGGTGGGTGGCGAGGAAACTGTCAGGTATGATTATGGATAACCCTCATGTTACGGTCGGCTTTATAAGGCAGCAGGTCGAGGAGATGTTTCAGTACGAGATAAGCTATGTAAAGGCTTAGAGGGCTAAGAGGAAAGCAATCGAGGATCGGTTTGGGACCTATGAAGCGCCATATGCAAATCTACCACTCATGTTGCGGACCATTGCTAAGAGTAACCCAGACACTCATTGACATTGCAGAGCATGCTGTAGGAGAAAGACACCCAATCAAGATGGTCTTGCAGCATGTGTTCTTCGTGCTCGGGCATCACTACTTCCTACGATGATATGCACATAATGACCTTTGTTTACGACATTGCAAGTTGCATGTGGTTGCATAATTTCTAAACTTATTTATTTTTCAGATGATTCTCACAGCTTTGCACCACACGAGAGCGTGCCATTTGATCTCGATGACTATCTGGTTGACGACCCCACCACACCTGTCGATATAGGGAGGCCTCGGAGAGAAGTTCGGCCACGCGACCCAGTCACATACTCCCAAGATCAGGTGCGCCACCACGAGGCTAGAGATCAGCAGCGGCATGGTACGAGGCAGGTGCGAGGACGGCAGTGATTTTGTATGTACCATTTTTGTGTCATCTTTGTACTGCTACTGGCACGTTTATGTTCCTATCCGTTACTTGAGGCATTACGACAGTTACCATGGCACGTCTATGCGCAGTGATGAACCTTTACTTTGCCAACATGACCTGACACTTCATGCCTCTGCCAATATGTAACGCGAAGTAATCAAACAACTGTAATGTTCTCAATTTAATCGGTAAAGTTTTGAAGTTAATATTTTCTAATTACGTTTAATGGTAAGAATTAAAGACGATCTTTTCTATGTCAATACTTTTGGAATAACTTGTGCATTCAATTAAATATCTAATCTTATATTCTATTACACATGTCCAATCTTCCGTGGGGCTAGCTTATTTATCTACCTTATAAGGAGAATAACTTCTATATCATTCGTCCCAAAAAGAATTTTCATAATAATATAATTTTAGTGTGCTTTATAAATAAATTATAATAATATTTTATGATCAAAGTTGTATTCTTGAGACATTGTCGATGTCTAAAACGATTACTATATAGATAAAAATCGAAATCGTCCGGTAGATAGCCGGCTATCAATAGATTTGATATTCTAATAAGGAGCTTGTTTTTATTTGTTTTTTTGTGAGAGGTTTTTCAGGGTGGTAAAAGCGAGGTAGATTTGATATTCTAATAGGGGGCTCGTTTTTTATTTGCTTTTTGTGAGAGGTTTCTTAGGGTGGTAAAAGCGAGGTTAGAAAATAAAGTATCATCATCAGTATAATCTTTTTAAGAATTCTAAGAGGTTCTAAGCGAAATTATTTTTTAAAAGATGTGGGAGCTCCAAGAATAACTAGTTCTGGATGACACCCTATTTAATTTATTTTATAGAAGTGACTCTTAACACTTTCTGTAAGTGCAAATCAGATGTAAAAGCACCCCATATACACAAATATGCAAAGCTGCACTCGGTCGTGCTTTGGACGCGCGATTGCTCGCTGTTGTGCGTTGAAGGCGCGATAGGCGCCTGTCGTGCTTCCAAAGCATAATAGGGGGCCGGCGACAACTTTCTCCTCCGTGCCCGGTCTCTAAATATCGGTCGATTCTTCAAATTCCGATAGCTACCAGTCACGATTTGAACAAACGACCGGAACCTATTTCTGTCTAAAATCGAAATCGGTATACAATTTTGCATAAAAGAATAAAAATAAATACATAAAAAAATTCCTTCTATTCCCTCACAAAATTGTGTCAGCAGCAACACCGGCGATGCCGCCGCCACCGCCGGCCGTTCTCGTCGCCAACGGCGCCATCGTCCCTCACGCGCCTCCTTCCGCGGCGTCCTTCCTCGAGTCCACCCCGGGCGCCTACACAACCGCCCGCGCGTCCGCCGCCGGCCTCCTCTGGTGGCCCCGCCACCTCCTCCGCCTCGCCGCCTCCGCGCGCCTCCTCGCCCAGTTCCACCCTCACCTCCTCGGCCTCCCCGGGCCGCGCCCCCTCAACGCAGATGCCATCGGCCCTCTCGTCGATCACTCCGCGCGGCTCGCTATTCGCGAGATTCGGAGGCTTGGGGGCGTCGATGGCATGGCGCTCACGGCGTTGGTCAGAGCCGCTGGGCCCGCGGCTGCGGCGGCGGAGGGGCTGGATGTCTGCGTCCACCTGGGGGCGTACGTTCCGCCGGTATTCGGAGCGGCCGGGGCAAGGCTCGCCGTGGTTGGCCGGGGAAGGGACGCGGCCGCCGCCAAGCACGCGCCCTGGGCCAGGTCGCCTCTCTGCTCTTCTCTATCTCAAACATGTTCTGTATGTGTGTGCGCACAAAGCAATAAAAACAGTGCAATTTTTGTGGGCATTTTTCGAATCATTTTGATATGGCATATTGTATGCGTTTGAAGCACTCAAATCGCCTCAACTGCTGTCACTTCTTGGAACAATTTGGTGTCATGCATGTTGTACGACGATGACACAGTATGATGAAGAGTATGGTACGGAAAAATTTGGAACTTCGCGGTCATTTTTTAACACCACTGTCTTTTGGAATGATTGTGATATGGCATGCATCATGCATGCGTCTGAATGGACAGGAGATCTCAATACTATTTAAAATTCATATTTCGGCTCATGATACTCGGACCCACTTTCATCGACTTAGATGGCCCTGGTTCATGCATGTTGTCCCATGGCACAGGATGAGGAAGAGTATGGAGAAGATGAGGCCTCCTGGGGTTACGGAGCTCTTGTTGACTAACGATGGGGATCACATTCTTGAAGGCAGTATCACAAACTTCTTCGTCGTCTGCCGGAAGGTTACACCCTAGCACATGACTTTTTCACTAAAATGACAATCAAAAGGATTCATATTTCTAAAAGATTCAAACAAGTTGATACCCTCATGGAATTCTCCAGCAGACAACAGAGTTACCTTAAATGTTTATATACATTTACAATCTCATATGTATAGTTGTGATGCACAATTGAATGATATTTGAAGATTTTCTTTCTATCAATTCTAGTTGATCAGTCATATTCTAGGTATCTACTGCATATAAGCTATTACTCTATGATATTGCATATTTACATTGCTTAGATTATAAATATGAACCTTTACATTTTCTTATGATGGTGAAAGGACTGACCAAAGATCTTACATTTATGAAAATCCGTAACTATGGTTTTATTTGCTTTGTTTTCTTTTGTCTTGCAATACCTGCACCGTATAATCTGCAACTTGGATTCACATTAAGCAAGTATAACCACTTGTTTTGTTTCTTATATTTAATCTGCCAATTGAACTTAGAATAGTATGTATTTATTATTTAGATGATTTAAGCATTAGCTAATATTTTTTTAAATTTCTTTAGGAGGAACATCAGACAACCAAACCTTTCTCTGTTGAAACAATGCCTAATGAGTTTGAAGTCCAAACAGCTCCACTAAGTGATGGGGTTCTTCCTGGAATTATACGTCAGATAGTGATAGAGTAACTATTTATACTTCCTCAAAATTCTATTAAATGTGATTTTCACCTCTAGGATATTTGACCAGATAGCATGGTAAACTCCAGACGCTTGTTAAATGAGAAATTTGCTTATTTGCCCCCAAAATACTTTGCCAATTGCTCATTTGCCCCAAAGTACTTTGACTTTGCTCATATCCCCCAAAGTATTTCAGCTAGTTGCTATTTTGCGATTGCCCCTTTTTGAACATTTGGTTATATTTTGGAAATCCAAAGAGATAGAATGGCAATCCTACCCCTCCCTCCTTTAATAGCTTAAATGATCCAAGCAAATGGTTTGGGCTCTTAAGAAATCAACGCAGCACTTCAATAGCCGCATTATACCAACTAGTGCAAATTACATTCAATAATATTTTTACTTTGAACAACTCTTATGTATTTAAAAGATAAAATTTTGAACAATGGATTTGGAATAGAATCATGTCTTCATTACGTTTTTTCGGATCTAAATGGCTAATTTTCTACCTTCTCAGAGGTTGCATAAGCACTGTTAAATATTAAGCAGGAAGGTGACTGCCCTGCTTTTTAGACAATTGAGTGATGGCATCATGGCAACCACAATAGAATAACTCTTGTGGAAAAGCACTTGAACATAGTTAATCAACTGGCCTAATTACTCCTGTTGTATTAATTTTGCAAACTACAAAAAGACTCTAAACAAGAGCACTACATCAAAGTCTATCAGGTTTATCCATATTTCTGAACATACTCTCTCAGTGGAATTTGCTCTTGGATCACTTAAGAGCCCAAACCATTTGTTGTTGGATCATTTAAGCTATAGAGAGAGGGAGGGGTAGGATTGTCTTTCCGTCTCTTTGGATTGCAAAAAAATGACCAAATATTCAAAAAGAGGCAAAATAGCAATCGGCTCAAGTACTTTGGAGCATATGAGCAAAGGCAAAGTAAATTGGGGCAAATGAGCAGTTGACAAAGTACTTTAGGTAAAATGAGCAAATTTCTCTAAAGCATGATAAAAAAGCTGGAACCTTAACTCTTATTTATTTTGATATTAGTTTTCTATCACCTCACAAAGCTGTGTGTTATTGTATTAGGTACCTTGGATATAGTCTAGATATTATAGTTCATGTTAAAAAGATTACATCAGTAAGAACAACCGTGGCTCAGAGGGCTGGCATCCTGTTTTAGTTGCTGTGGGCCAGATATAATGCCAAATGCTGTAACAGAAGTATTATTTGTTTGGAACAGGGTATGTCATGATATGGGGATCCCAGTAAAAGAGGTTTCACCTTCATGGTCCAAGCATGAATTTTGGGAAGAAGCCTTCGTCACAAGTAAGAATAAATACCCTTTTCAGATCAGGGTGAGGAGTGTGCCCCTGCAGGGCCATCATGGTCTTGTTCTGAACATGACCAACTGTTTTCCGGCTCTAATGTCAACAGGTAGCTTAAGGCTCATCCAGCATGTTGACACTGTTCAAGTACCATTACCGTGGGATTACATGGAACCAAAAACCTGGAGTGATGTATCTTGGGCAGCTAAACAATTTAAGGCACGCATAATTTTTTATCTGATTTCTTCAGTTCTATTTTCTGTCTTTCTAGTTTCTTTATTGACCATGCCACTGAAATTTAAACTAGGGTGCTGGATGCATTACCACACAGATACAGGTTAGCTATCTCTCCACAGCCATTTCCACCTGATTAATTTTTTTTAGGGAAACCACCTGATTAGTTCAAACCTACTTGACACATGCAACCATAATCCAAATTATGTTGGACAGCATTTTTTTTTTTTGAAACGAGATGTTTGAACATCGAGGGTGTTGTGAACTTGAGTAATTTGATTGCCTCGTCCGGATGAGAGGAGGCTGGCAACACTCCTAACGCCAAGCGGTTTAGATAGATGGGCTAACCCTAATTATTGCTTAATTCCTTGATAATGAATATATGGTCCTTTTATAGGATGACTAGCTTGAAGTCTAAGAAAGTAATCTTTTCATCTATAGTAACTGTCTTATCTATAGCAACTAATCTGATCTAATCCCTTTTTCCGTATTCTCTAAGTAACCTGGACCCACGTGCTACAGTACCCATAATACTGTTTGCACGGGCAAAATGGTATCTGAATTAATATTTCGCAACCCTGCTTTAAAATGGTACCTAAGTTAATAATTTTGCAACCCAGCTTTAATGCATAACAATGACCTTCTAATCTCTCAATATGTAGAAGGAAATATCAAAAAGAGCAATGACAGAGGAATATGATATAAAAGATCTTTCCTGAGTTATTTTTTGGGGCGACTGGTCTTGACTCAATCATTGATTGTTTTCACAGAAGGTATGCACTATCTTTGCTGTTATTTTATTTTTGTTAATACTTTGTATGGTTACATTCCTTTACAAAGGATAACCAAGACTTCTTAGGCTTGTTCCAAACAATTCCGTGCTTCTTTGCTTTGATAGGTTCCCTAATCAAACCAGAGCTCACCTATAGATGGAAGGCAACTAGATGTCTTTGTGGTCTGGGTATACAGATTTTGGATCTGATCATTGTATAAATGATCTGACATGTGCAGCAAAACTGTTTATCTGTGGTGAACTTGGTGTTGCGTCTGCTTGGAATCCATGGGCTAAAAGATCAGTTAATTTTGCTGATTATGATCTGCTGATCAACTATAATATTTAGGTGGACTGCATATTTAATATTATACTGTATATATGTATGTATATTTCCATTTTCTATGTGCTCATCACCCGTCTTTTCACTTCATACAGAGTGCTCTGTTAATTCAGATTGCGGCTCGTCTGGGAGTATTTTATATATATTTACATTTAAATCTGGTAGCTCTCATCCTTTTACAGCCTTACTAATAGTTTTAGGGGTCCTGTGAAAATAGTAGTCCTCCATGCATGCGGCATGTCTAGTTAAAATCATGCAAGTGTTTCTACCAGTGAGGATACCAGTGAGGATCCGATTGATAACCATGTTCTATTACAACGAACTATGACCTTGTTTGTACCGTTGCTTGGACTCCATGGTGATGGACCCAAGGGCCAAGGCAGTATTTGTACTGGATAACACAATACATACTGTATATTTTACTGGAACTTTGCATCAAATTTAAATAGTTACGTTGGTTCCTCTTTGTGAAATACCTCCTTTTTCAAAAATACAAGGCGTATAATTTTTTATATGGTCTACATCGTACAACTTTGACCATTAATTTTTTTGTAAGATACCATCAACTAGGAAATTAACATAATATGAAAGCATGTTCAAATAGAAATCCACTAGTTCACATGCATATGTTTACAGTTTAGTTATGCATATGTTTATAGTTTAGTTATTAGTTAGTAGTTTAGCTTGATTATTAGTCAAAAGTTGCAAGCTTTGACTTTTTAAAATAGCTGCATGCCTATGCCTAAACGGAGGGAGCACTTGTTTGCTGACAAACTCAAGACGTTAAGCATCTACATTACTAGTCCTTTTAGTTTCGCAGGACAACCCTGGCACTGCAACTGCACATTTTCTATACGCACACCAATAAGTTAATTTCACAGCGCAACCAAAAATCTTCTTGCGTTGCATTCTCTCTCAGATTTGCATCAAACCTTCAAAGCAACGTTTGAGCACGGCTGCACAGCAATGTTTGCGCGTTTTGAGTTAGCAAAGGTACAGCACAAGTTGGTTAACATTTGGGAACTTAGATGTATCTGCATGTACACAAGGCAGCCAATGAGCTGTTATCCGGAGCATCAGCTAAAAGTAGGCAAATCTTGTGAGGTATGGAATGGACATAAGAATGATAATAATGGGCATGATGACTGACAACAGACTTGATTCCGGTGTTAGGGAGTACAACAACCAACCAGCATTTACTCTTGTCAGCACCAATGCTTTGCAATCTCCTCGTCAAGAATATGGGCAGTCTGTCTGGAGCTTTCATCCATGTTGCTATTGCTTGTCAGTAAACTCCTCAGAGCTCGCAGTTCATCACGGTTAGCCCTCTGGAAGAGCCCCCTCAGGGCGATATGTGGTGGATCCAGAGGTAACATATGCCGATTGTCGCAATTCTCTATGGAAGCATGGGGCCGGGATCTCCAATACTCTGTGCAAACTCGATCTCTATCTCGTGCCTCGATTTCCTGCAGGGGATTTAAACATGGTCTGAGTTACACAAATGCTGCTATGGTTCCAACAAATTGACAGGAAAAGGACAGGCTGTAGGTGACCAACACCAACTACATGCTTAACAAGCCTTTCAGGATCTACTGTTAAGTGCAAGTTAGAATGGTAGAAAAGTCTTGACATTGCCTATATAACCTGTTCACAGCTTGGTCAAGTGAATGCCAAACTAGTTAAATGCCCAAATAAATGTATCACCTGAACAATTGCTGGTGATAAAAAACCAAACATTTCATGACCATCAATTGAGCCTGCAGGCTGCAGTGTAGGAAGGTTAGGCCTCCCCGTACTGAGATGCCTCCGTATTTCCATGTTCAGCCTCTCTCGGACCATGTTCCAACACTTCGTAGGAGACGTATTGACAAAAACTTCATTTGGACAGTTATCTACAGAAACCTGCAAATACATCAAGCAGCATATATCAAGATGCCGGATAACAGGTGTATATAACGAACACAACTGAAATTTACCATAAACAGAGGTCCTTGCAGCCCAGCATCCAATATTTTAGATATATAGCATGTCATTTGTGTTGGATCCACAATGCTGAAGTATTTTACTCTGCTTCTAAACCCTGCAGTTACAAAAAGACAATGTAAGTACAAAAACAATGGAATTTGTATTGCAAATTAAATGTGCGGAGAACGTCTTTCGAGAAAATTACCATAAATCAAATAAATATGTATTGAATGAAAATAACTGGAACCTCTTCAACATTGACAAAAAAAAAACTGAAAGATAGAGGTATGCCAGTTATAGCCATAATAACAAACCTTTAGGGAAGATTGCTTGGCTTGAAGACCACAATCTTCCTGATAGCACAACACCAATTTCTAAAGGTTCAACACAGCATTTAAATTGGTGCACAACGTTGGCTATGCGAGGACCCCTCTGTGCACCTCCATCCCTGTTGTGACTTTCAACAGAAGGTTGTGCTAAGGCAGCTGGATGTCCCCTAGCTCTAACTTCTACATTAGATACAGATTCAGATTTTTTTTGAATCCATCTGTCATTTGGTTGCTGATTACCAAAAGTAAGATGTCCAAGATGGGGACCGCCTGAACTAAAATCCCTGTATTGATTTTTCGCAACTGAATTATCTATGAGTGGCTTTGAAGCAGAGACATTACTTGATGCTTCCTGTGACGTACTTTGTGTTCTTGAAATAGTTTTCACAAACTGCTGGCTTGAGGCAGGGTGGACCTGGCCGCTGCCTTTCTCAATCATTACCAAGGCATTAGACTCTGGTGTTACAAGTACATGATCCTTGTATGGGTTACACGGAGTTGCGTTACAGTCAGATGGCATAAACCTACTAGAACTGTTTGAGCCAGGCTTCATGTGGGATCCATCATGAATCGTGGTTGCTGGCCTGTTATGATGCTCACCAGGTGATGATCTGCATTCTCCAATTTGAGAAGATGGTTCTCTAGTCCCCTTCGCTGCTGCCAAGCCATGCACACTCATGGATTCACTTGAAGTATGCAAGGGTCTTGTACCAATGTTGGAAGAAAATGTCTGGCTAGAAGAAACTGACAAGCTTGGTGCAGAGCTTTTGTTGCCTACAATCCCCCCATTATATTGCAATTCACTGGTATCATAGTTTGTTGGACCAGATAATTCATTCGTCACATATGGCTTTTTTAATGGTGAAACATTTCCCAATTTCATTTGCTCTATAGAAGGACAAGTATTATTCGTCTCCGAACTAGCTAAGCTCAGCATCTTATTTCCTTTATCTTTTTGTTCATTGCAAACAAACGAAGGTACCAAGGATACTGTTGATGCCTGTGACATATAGGACCTTCTAGGACCATTGGTTGATCTGCGAACAGTCTTGGAATCCTGGAACTTTTCTCTTTTGACACATGAGCTCAAACTTAATCCAAGATCAGAGACACCCCATCGATGAATAGCACTCAACTTCCCCCCTAAAGCATCAGCTAAAATATTTAGCTCATTGACATTATAGCGGAATAGAAAGAACCTTTTGTCCCAGTCACATGAGCAAAGCTGCTTTGCATGTACAAGGCAAGCATATTTTTCTGGGCAACATGGACAGCCAGAAGCAGAAAGATGCAAATCGTAGTAGCACAAAGCACACTCCCTGTCAGTGGAATCAAATTCAGCATCCATTTTTCTAGACTGAGATGGAGAACATAAATTTTGCCTCTGAGTCAACTCCATATCAATTCGTGCCTACACAGGAAAATGTCAAAAGCATAAGATTTCAAGTTTTAAATGAACAAAATTATAAATATTGTAAGTGGTATTTACCTTGAGTGCTTTGCATACAGTGCTATCAGGTCCACATATACTTTTCCACCTCAAATTTTCAGCATTATTCCTCTTGAGGAACATGATATCCCACTGAGCTCTAATTGCTTCTCTTGCAGTACCCAACAGCAGCTTATCATGGGAAATAGTTATTTTCCGAGCTTGTTCGCGGTAAATCTCTACAGCATTCTGACCAACTGGCAACCAATCAATAGGTCCCACATTAACAGCTTCTGCACAATTGAAGCCACAATTGAAACCAGCGTGGTATGCTCTGGGGAATGTCAGGACAAACTCGCCCTCACGCTGAACACAACGGTACACTTGTACTCCTTCAGATTTAAGCAGTGAAGGTGAAAACTGAGTAACCTGCATGAGAAGTTGCAAATGTCATTAGAAAAACTACCTTGCTAATGTGTCTCATGCTTGTCATATGTACTAGAAAAGGAATCTTGTGCAAACCCCACTAAAAATATCCCACAGACAAGCCATCGTGCCATATCGATAAACGATAATGGTATATTATTCAGATGTACCGTTCGTTACTACATACACATGCAGTTCAAGTGCTAGTAGGTTTTCTACAAGGGGACTTTTCCTTGGAAAGATTTCTAAAGTAGGAGTTTTATGTGGTGGCAGAAGTGTGTCACAGGATTGCAATAGGGCAAGGATGGATACAAAAATAAAAACCTTTTTTGTATAACACAGCGAAAACATCTATTTGTTCATTGCAACATTATCAGAACATAATCTTATACAAATGCATGTATGCCACAGCCCGAAGAAATTGGCAATCAAGAGAGAAACACTCACCAGGTTGTGAAGCAAATCAGGTTGCTCCTCAAACAAGTCTGGTAGATGTTTCCTCATTGCAGACTCCAAATTCACAGCATCCTTTCCTGGAACTCCATACCACATCTTTGGGGCACCCCAGTGCATGTAATTTAATGAGTATAAGTGGTGATCTTCAACATGCTGTTAGCAGACAGAACACCATACAGTGTTAAGAAATTTCAGCGTATGACATTATCAAATTTACATAATCCAAAAGATGAACCACAAACTAGAGCAGAAATAGTCAAGAGAAGCAACACAACAACTTTCTTACCCAGCAGAATGAAGAAAAGCACATGCCAACATACAACCAAGGCACTAAAACACCAGAAATGTCACCACCCTCAAAAGAAAGAACTGAACCTTGTAGCCTAGGCAAGTTGTTTAGATTCCAACCAGACTCTGTATATTTATCCTTGACATCAGAATTTATCTCAGGAGATAACTTCGGAAAACCACTGCCAAAAGTTCCTGTCTCCAAATCAGCGCCATATATCACCTATATGACAATAAATATTCTAAAGTTAAGAAGAATAACATATGATATATGTATATAACACTTAAGTGCTACACTTGGTACTAACTCCTAAAGAGTCACATATGGACGCTCTATGGCTATGTAGCATTACATGCAAATCATGAAGTACGGTATAACTTAAGTAAGAATGCTTATTCTAACTTATGATCAATATCATGCACATTTTCCGAGTTTGAATTGAGCTATAAATTGGAAAGGAGATGAGTTTTCTTCGCTAAAAAAGTTTGGTACCTCTATCTCTTCTGTTGGCCTTTCAACTATGCGCCAATACTCTCCTTCAATATCTTCTACTGATGGTGGCAAATCCATGGATGTATCATTCCTGAAATACTGCTCGCTGAAGTCATCTGCATACTTCTGAAATGTACGTAATGTAAACTCTGGTCCAGGTTCAAATCCAAATCTCTCTGTGCTTTGTTGCATCCCAATCTGACTGTAACTAACATTATTGTTTTCTTCTGGCTCTGAAAGCTTTTTCCGCTTCTTCATCATTCCACCTCTTCTTCCCTTCTTGGATGATTTACGATTTTGGAGCTTGTCAACCTTTTGAACCCTTGTAGAAAATTGTGAGCTTTCCCACATATTCTTCTCTTTAAGCTGGCATGGAGGCTTCCATGAAGGTGGTGGAACAATACGACAAATCCCATATTGTTCCGCCGTTGGCCGTATACTCTCAATATACTTTAGAGTGTCTTTAAATTCCTGATCAAAGAGATAACATATCATAAGATTGGCATATGTGAATAAATTCAGTATGGTTACGGTACTAGATATAACATGATACAGCAGTTAGCAAGAGGAGAGGTACCTCCTCAGTTGGATAGTAAACAGGAGCCTCGTCAAGAACAGGCCTGCGTGCACCGGCTGGATTCCATCTTGCAATGACCTGCATGATGCAAATGCCTTATAACCAAGAAGATAATGATTTCATAAATGTGAGTAACACAACAAGTTGGGCCTTGGCAGAAGAGTCTAAACCTTTTGACAGCCACCACAATCTGCACATCCTCGAATTACTCCTTTAGGTAAATGTTGTCTCCGCCTCGCTGAACTTACATCCTGTCCAAATAATGAAGTGATATTTTGGAACACATTAAATCATGGTGAACTTCAGGTGGTTGGAGAAGAAATAATGAAAAAAGCATGTTAGCAAGTACAACCTTTTCTGCTACTTCAATATCAGAATCTTCATCTGAGATATGGTCAAAGCGGCTGTAGTCTACTGGAGGTCTGTTACGCAGTGATTTCCTACATGTATCACTCCCAGAAGTACTGCAAGGTGTGTCATTCCGACACAGGGCTGGACTGGATTGACATTCCAAAGTTTCCAAGTCTTTCTTGATACTCGGTAATAATTGAACAGTACTAGAATGGGCATCAGCAGGTTTGACGTTGTTTTGGACTTCCCGCAATGCAACTACAGAAAAAGGTCCAAATCCAGGTGGAATTGATGGTTCAGGATCCTCGCTGAGTGTGGCAGTTATGCACTCTGTCCCCATCATTACTACTACATTAAAAGAAATAACCTTTGATTAGGAGGACATTACGAAATATATTACCTCCGCAGGATAAAAAAGGTAGAACTGGCCATGCAAAAATGTTCACCATTAATGAACCAAGGCAACCACAAGAACTTAGCATAGTTCTCTGCTTTAGAGCTAATAGAAGGAGTGTAAATCATCATATTTCGTATCAATGAGTTAAAACAAAAAGCATAGTTAGCTAAGCACTGAAAATCCACGATAATGCTTCGCATCTTGCATTGACATGGAGATAGATCATAGGTCAACTAAAAGTATCACACAACTATCAATACGCATCATCAATTATGATGCAACAATACAATTATACAAAAGCCCTGATCAGCAATAACTAGCACACCAAATAAAAAAAAAACATCAGACTTATTAATAAAGCACCAAATTATGAAGGCAAGAAATGAATACTCTTAGATGCAAGCAACACCCAGCCCAGCAGCAATGCAAAATTAGGGAGTACAACTCACAAGAAGGTAAACATTAGATGTTCAAAAGGCAAGAACCAATTTTAGGGCGGACGCAGGGATGCAGGTGTGCAGTGTGTTGGTCTGTTGGAGCCTGCCTAGGGTTTGACTTTGCGTTGCGTGCGGATCCGGGGGTGGGGGAAATGGAATCGGCTAGGAAGGAAGAAGAAAAAAAAGAACTTTTGTGATTGTAGGCAGCAAAATTAAATGTTTGGTAGTGAGGCTAATAACAAATCGGCATCGACAGGCAGATGCAGTGCAAAGAACTTTAATCTAAGCATGAAAAGGTAAGTAGGGCGAGAAATGCAAAGTGATGGTGATGGGAAGGAGGAGAATCAAGAAGAAGAGGGTAGGGGAGGGGAGGGGATTTTTACCTATTGCAAAGAAAGATCCGTGCAGATCAATCCTTGCTCTTCATCATCAACATGCATGGTCATTATTTTCTTCTTTTCTTTCTTTTGCCACAAATCAATCCAGCAGCTGATCTTGCAGCAGCAGAGGCAAATTTGTAAGATTAAAGAGAACCAGTTCTTTATTTTTTTCCTTATTTTTCTTTGGTCCTGCTTCTGCTCTAACAGATCCAATCAACGAGCGGAGCAGCACCTCACCCCAGGTTCAGGACAAACTCAGAACAGAAGCATATCCACAAGGGTTCCCAGCATTGTTCTTGTGGGCAGGTAGAGATGAGATGTATTCACAGATCCAGCACCAGAGGGAGACAGAAAAATACAACAAGAAATCTGGTAATTATCCTCCTAAGCTAGCCCCAGACCCAGAGACCCAAGAGAGAGGCGAGAGGAGGCATTTGTACAAGTGTATGTGTGCGAGAGAAGCAAGTCCACAAGACCACAACCACAGCACTGCAGCAGGAAGCTACTTGTCTGTGTGTGTCCGTATCTTTGCTTTGGCCTCAAACCATGGGCAGCCTTTCCTTGTTGGGGACAGGACATACCCAGAAATCACAACATATGTACATGCAATGCCATACGGCCTACGGCATTCCTCGTGTATATTTCGTTCCTCTCTAACAGTCTATACTTAAAAAATAACTAACAGATGCTTAAGAGAGAACCTAAAAAACCTTTGCTGCAGTGATATGTGAACTTAGAGTATGTAAATAAAGAAAATATTTTCTTTTTAAGACCCCGTTGGTTATGCTCTTGAAGAGACATGTATGTAAAGCAGAAACCTTGAGGGATTTGAATGGAAAAAATTATGAAATACCATCACTACTTCCTGCTATTTATAGTTAAGATTAATATATACAAACAATTTATAATCATGGCCTATAATAAAAAAACTGTTTATAAAGGCCCTCTTCGTCTCTCTGATTTGCATTCTGATACGGTAATGGTTCGATTTGTAAAATTTATCAATTTTGTACAGACCATCCACTATAATTTTTTGAGCCTTTATAGGGTTTTATCAAAAATCTTTAAAAAAAAATTTATGAATTTTTTAACTTTTCTAGATCTCTTTTTAAGGGCCCTCAACTTTTCCAACTATAACCAAAACCAAACTACAACCGCGAATTAAAAAGGGTCAAAAGCTGAACACTTTTAACTTCTTAAATCTTTTTCTCAAAAATCTAATAGCTACTTCCAAAATTAAATATAACTGAGTGTTCTCGCTTCAAGCTCTCAAAGATATAAAAAGGAACATGTAGCATGCCAATTTTTTTCATTGGAAACAAAATGGTTTGGGTGACACATGGTTGCGTATCGTGTCCACCGATGGTTTGAAAACGGCCATAAGGGGATACAAAGGTTTTCAAAATACGCATGGATAACTTTTAAAAATATTCAAAATGTTTAGAACACAATTATATTTTAATATTCTAATTTTTTACGTTTTAAATTTATAATTTGTCTGGTTTAATACCCTAATTTTGTTTAGCACTTGCATCAATTTTATTTTTTTTAAAAAAAAAAACTTCTTTGAAACCTTGGTACCAATGCAAGGTGGATATTGATCCACAACATAGTATGTAATGCTGACTTAAGTAATTTTCTATTATTTAGAGACAACTTTCAACAACACCTTGCAAAGTAGCTTATAATTATATCACAAGCTCCCACGTATTCCAGGAGCAACAACAAAAACTTCACTCTCTCTAGACACTAGCCATCGTTATTTCTTGCAATCCATCCTCTTCCCTCAACAAATCCTCTGTTTATACCGCCACTCCCTCCCTCTCTGCTATCCTCATCGGAAGCAAGAGGGAGAGGTCCCATTCCATCCTTCCTCCCTTCATTTCCCCCTTCACCCTCCTCCTCCCCTCTCTTCCACCCTGGCTAGATCTACTCTTCTCCCTTGATGGCGGCCTCATGGCTGCAAGCGGCAAGAAAGAGGTAGTTTGGCCTCGGTTGAGCCAAAGGTAGAGGTGGTTTGCTGGAGGTTTAGGGTGTGGGCAATACCTAGTAGCTTAGATACATAAATGAGGGTTTCACTATCAACTACTCTAGTGATACTTTTGGTCCTTGGTGATCGATCTAACATGAACAATGTCAATATGTCATTGGCATGGTCTGTTTGGTCAACTATTGTTGGTTCCATGCTTCGCACCGGTGGCTTTGGCAGGTGGTGGCCGCGTGTTTGCAAGAGTTAGAGAGGGAACCTAGCTCCACTATCGCGTCTCTCTACGGAGGTGTTTCGACTGGTAGAGGCGGCCACAAGGATTCACGTTTTCTTCATCAGTATTGTCTACAAGAGCGACACTACAAGCTTCTATTTTTTTTAGACAAGGTGGTGCCCCCAAGCTACAAGTTGACGTCAACAACCATGACAATTAATGTGTCTGCCATACAGGACTTAATTTCATGCTCCCAATATATCCTAAACTCAGGCCCTCTTTGATATCTTGTTTAGTTTTAGTTAGTTCTTGTTGGCAAAATTTGACCACCTTTGAAAGTGGTATGAAAAGGCTAAATAAATTATTAAAAAAATATTTTTGAGATCTTTGAGATAAACCCTACAAAGTTATAAAAAAATTATTTTCAAAAAATAAAGTGAATGGTGTATATAAAAATAACAAAAGTTGCAATCTCAACAAAAACTAAACTAAAACAAGCTATCAAAGAGGCCCTCAATAACGACATGTGTGTGGTGGGGCAGTGGCCTTGTGGATTCAAATCCATGTCCATATGTTTCGTGCAGCTCTCTGATGGTGGGTGTTGTTGGGGCAATTGGTTATTTATAGAAGGTCCTTTATAGACGTATTTGCATCGTTTTTTACATTTTGTAAAGGTGTTTCATGTAAAATGGGTTGTGCTCCTTTGTCCAAGAAAAAACTATATCTCACAGTTGGCATCTAAAACTTAAAGCGCTTCCTTGCA
The DNA here is from genome assembly GCA_005191435.1 of Raddia distichophylla. Taxonomy (NCBI): domain Eukaryota; kingdom Viridiplantae; phylum Streptophyta; class Magnoliopsida; order Poales; family Poaceae; genus Raddia; species Raddia distichophylla. The sequence goes on from SPJY01013140.1 coordinate 770,228, forward strand.
CGAATTGCATCGGCCTGCAGCTAATTGGATGGACGGAAGGGTTCAGGTTCAAGAGCTGGAATTCAGAATTAGCTACAAGTTACTTGCATGGGCTTCGATGACGGCCCATCAAAAGTGCTCTACCTTGGGCTGGTTGATCAATTGGGATTTTATTTTGGGGAGGAAGAAGTCCACATTGCCTCCCTCTACTATTGAAAAAGTTCACTTTTCCTCCCTCTGTGTTAAATGGGTGAGATCTGGCCGTCCAATCTTGAATCGAACGGCCACAAATGAGTTGAGGGAGGAAAAATGAACTTCTGCAATAGTTAAGGGAGGTAAATTGGACTTCTTCCTTTTGGGGATAACTGATCGATTATAAATTGGAAAGATAGTGAGAGCTCACATCAATAAATAGTACAAAGACGAACATTGAGCTGCCCCTCGCTGCCACGCGTCACAGTCGATGTGCCACGTCGCCCCGTTTGTTCGCAGCCGTCCGATCGCACGCGCCAGGCAGATCCGGCCGTCCATTTTATTTTTAGTATAAAATAATTTTTTTGGCACAAATCTCAGCAGCGTGGGTTCTTTGGCCGGTTGGTTAGCTCAGGTAGATGCTCACCTGGGAGCCCCAGGTTCGAATCCTTTTTCCTAGGCTCGCCACGCGCTTCCGCGTTTTCCCTCCTCGCACGCCCGTGCGCTTTTCCCGGCCTCGCGCGCCACAGGCGCACGTACGAGACTAGTATGATCCATCACGCTAAATACATAGGTGCTCCTTAGTTCATATGCTTATAGGTTTGGGTTTGAACCGAGTTTGAGCGAGCTTAGACCACGAGCACCATCGGTTAGGCTTGGCTAGAACCTATCTCATCGAAGGAGGGCTTGATTATTGAGCTTATATGGTGAAGATAAGGCGGCATGCTGGTGGCTCTCGAGGTGTAGAAAGGGACGACGAGATCAAGCATCCGAAGCAACAAGTTAGTGAAAATGGTCTCTTCCGCAGAGGGAGCTCGAAGGGGCCTAGGAGGTGATGAGGACATCACTAAAGAGCTTGCTGGTACTATGTCCACAACATCAGCCGATGTAGTAGGAAAGCAAAAATACGGCATGAACCCTCTTGGTACACCATTCAACCCTTTATCAATGGAGGATCAGCAAGTTATTTTCAAGTTCCAAGAAGTCCATGACCGTCGGGCCCAAGTCGAAAGGATGTCGAAGTCGCTGCCGAGTCTGGTTCGGCCATACAAGACCAATGACAGACGCCCAGATCACATACGATGTTCAAATGGATTATAAATTGGAAAGATAGTGAGAGCTCACATCAATAAATAGTACAAAGACGAACATTGAGCTGCCCCTCGCTGCCACGCGTCACAGTCGATGTGCCACGTCGCCCCGTTTGTTCGCAGCCGTCCGATCGCACGCGCCAGGCAGATCCGGCCGTCCATTTTATTTTTAGTATAAAATAATTTTTTTGGCACAAATCTCAGCAGCGTGGGTTCTTTGGCCGGTTGGTTAGCTCAGGTAGATGCTCACCTGGGAGCCCCAGGTTCGAATCCTTTTTCCTAGGCTCGCCACGCGCTTCCGCGTTTTCCCTCCTCGCACGCCCGTGCGCTTTTCCCGGCCTCGCGCGCCACAGGCGCACGTACGAGACTAGTATGATCCATCACGCTAAATACATAGGTGCTCCTTAGTTCATATGCTTATAGGTTTGGGTTTGAACCGAGTTTGAGCGAGCTTAGACCACGAGCACCATCGGTTAGGCTTGGCTAGAACCTATCTCATCGAAGGAGGGCTTGATTATTGAGCTTATATGGTGAAGATAAGGCGGCATGCTGGTGGCTCTCGAGGTGTAGAAAGGGACGACGAGATCAAGCATCCGAAGCAACAAGTTAGTGAAAATGGTCTCTTCCGCAGAGGGAGCTCGAAGGGGCCTAGGAGGTGATGAGGACATCACTAAAGAGCTTGCTGGTACTATGTCCACAACATCAGCCGATGTAGTAGGAAAGCAAAAATACGGCATGAACCCTCTTGGTACACCATTCAACCCTTTATCAATGGAGGATCAGCAAGTTATTTTCAAGTTCCAAGAAGTCCATGACCGTCGGGCCCAAGTCGAAAGGATGTCGAAGTCGCTGCCGAGTCTGGTTCGGCCATACAAGACCAATGACAGACGCCCAGATCACATACGATGTTCAAATGAGACAAATAAGGACTCTACGAAAAGCTTACGAGATAATATTTTCAACGGATTTAGCCACGCCTCTGAAATCCATCCGAGTCAACAGCAATCACGAGAACAAGTTGACGGACAGAAACTTCTAGGTGTTGCGTCGCCGTATTTTGGGGCTCAAGGCCGTGTACCCCTAGGGTTAGGGTTAAGCGCGCGTGGGCATCTGTTTGGGCTCCCCTCCTCTGGCCACCGCCGTATAAATGGTCCCCGCCATGCTTCGTCTTAGTTGAGTTTTGTTTAATTGATTTCATCACAGTTGTGTGAGATATTGCCTTGTTCTTCTTATGTCGGCTAGACCAACAAGACCCAGTTTCTGACCCTATTATTCTTAATCTATATTCGCAATTGTGACAGCTGATCTTGTGTTCTTGTTCGTTCTTCGTTTGCTTGCAGGAATCGTCCTTCGTGGATAGGTCGATTGTGCCTCTATTTCGGTTGATAACAATCGTCGTGGTGGTTTAGCGATCGCCGGGATTTTCAGTTACTCGCGTGGTTGGAAGTCGGATCATTTAGATATCCTGACACCTACCGAAATTATGGTTCATCTCATTTGTAGATCGGGACCCCGCGTCCGCTCCCATCAGGACGTGATGCGAAGTTGACATCTTTTTTTTAAAAAAAATTCAAAGTTCTTTGAAAAGTTGAAATTTAAATTTCAAGTTATTAATTTGTTAAGAGAAAGAGAGAGGGTAAGCAGGGAGATGACGCGTGTGGCAGCCACCTACATAAATAGCAGAAAACTAACGGCCAACTAAAGCACTTAAATGATAACCTAACAGATTTTGGGATTGAAGTTCAAACCGACATAACTTTAAGAGAAAATTGCACTATTGCCCCTGAACTTGCAGCGATTCTCACGTAGTCCCCTGAATATAAATTTTACTTTCTCGCCCCCCTCTCTGTTTGCACGGTTGCCCCAAAACCGTTAGGACAACCGCTAAGTGCTGACGTGGCAATTATGTGGCCGTTTAGCGTTGATGTGGCTGCCACATGGCAACCCCTAGAGTTTGATGAAAAAATTCATAAAAATTAGAAAAAAAAGAAAATATGGGAAAATATAAAACAAAAAAGTAAGGAAAATTTTGGGGAAAAATAAAATGGTAAAAATCATAAATGTTTTTAAAAACATAACAAATAAAAATTAAAAAATAGAAAATGAGAAAAAAAAACACATAAAAATATAAAATATCAAATAAAATAGAAACAATAATTATGGACGAAGAAAGAAGAAATTTGACAAGGAGATATATTCAAAGTAATGATGGGCTCCACAGCCCTTCATGAATTTTTATGATTTTAAAATTCATTCTATTTTTTAATTTGTTTTCGATATTTTCTGATTTTTTTCCTATTTTTCCCTTTTTATTTTGCTTTTTTATGTTTTTCCTTTTTTTTCCTGATTTTTTTCTTTATTTTTTCGATTTTTATGTGTTTTCCTTTTATAATTTTCCTAATTTTTTTATTTTAAATATTTTTCCCCATTTTTCATGAATTTTTATGATTTTTCTTTTTTCCTGATTTTTTATCATTTTTTATGAATTTGTTTACCAACAGCTAGCCATGTGGGTTGCCATGTGGCAGCCACATCAGCGTTTAACGGCCACGTAATTGCTACGTCAGCACTTAACGATTGTCCTAACAGTTTTGAGGCAACCGTGCAAACAGAGACAAGTTCAGAGGGGGCGAGAAAGTAAAACTCGAGTCTAGGGGGCTACGCGAGAATCGCTGCATGTTGAAGGAGCAACAGTGCAATTTTCTCCAACTTTAAAGGGCCAGGAAAACAATTCTCAACCTCTGATTAAGATTCCGCTGTAGCTTTAAAGGGTCAAAGGTACTGTACCCTTACAGAGGAAAAATATCACGTCCTTCTAAATGAAAGTTTACCTCTAAGCACATATTCTCCCATCTTTTGTATGCTCAACATCGATCCTTTCTTTTGACTCAACGTATATACAAAGATTGCAGGAATTTTATCAGCCTGAGTATCTCTATCCATTTAAACATAGTTAGAGCATCACTAGCCACATCTCTAAATTTATTCTCTATATCCCCATCTCAAAACCACTCTTCATACACTATACTTCCATCCTCCAATAGAGTATCAATTCTTTAAAAGATATTTTTTCTTTTCTCCTTTATTTGTCTCCTTGTATGAACGAATTGGCAACAAAGCTTACCATTTTGAAAAAGGAATGGACACTTACGAAAATTAAAAAATAAAAAGTATCAGACTTTGAGCCCGTCCTACGCACTACTAGCATTGGGCCTAGAGTCATGGTAATGCCCAAGCTAGCCCTAGAAAGTAGAAGGGAGAGTTGATGCCATGGCCAAATCGGACGACCCACAATGCTAGATAGGAGAGGAGAGGAGTGGCCATGCCACTAGTCCTTACATGGGAGGAGATAAGAGAGATAATAGTAAAGAGATATGGTGGAGATGTGTGTCAGCGGTGGAGAGAGATAGAGAGAAGAGGAAGCGAGGAAAGAAAAGTCATTATCTTTTCACATTCCCGCCATAAAGAGATAAGAGAAAGAAGGGGGAAGACATTATACTTTTTTTATATTTTCATCCCTTTTTTGCCAGTTATTAATAAGAAAATGTACATATATGCAGATTATCTATGTCATTTCTATCTACAAGTCAGTATTGTTGGTTGTTTTAAAAAGAACTGGTACATATAAGTTGCATTGTCTATCTATCTATCTATCTATCTATCTATCTATATAGTTTATCATCTCGGCTACTATATAATAGAGCAATTGTGTTGACACAACAAATATGAACCATTCATCATCGTGCTTGATCTCATGGCCCAATTTACAAATTGATCCTCGCAATGGCACATTAACTCCCCTAACTTCCCCTGGTTCAAATTTGAAATTGGATCTAAACCTTAATTATCTCTACAATTAAGTCTTGATGCAAATATTCATTGAACTAGCTATAATCAGATTTTATGAGCCACGATTATATTTTGAATCAGACCAAAAAATTGATTTGATGAATTTTAAATAAATTTTATTTTTTAAATAAGCACCGGTCCATATCCATTTTAAGTAAAAAATTATGCACTACCTAGACTAAGGGCTGTTTGATTAACTCCCAACATTACTGTCGGGGATAAAATTACGGCCCATTGCCATGGCCCACTCCCTGACGGCCCAATCGAACAGCCTGCCAGGGCCTAGCTCTCTGGAAGGTTCTATCTGGCCCATATGCGTCTTGCCGGACAGCTTCCTGGCTGGCATGGTGCGTAACGGCCAAAGAATCGTGTTTGAGTCCGTCTCGAACAGGAGTTCAGCACGGCTACGTGAAGACCCGGACGTTGGTTTCCCGGATTGGATTAGGAGTCGTGGTCCCCAAGAATTGGAGTTTACCTTATCTACCTCGGGATGTATTTGCATGTACTGAGTTCGTTACGATCTCGTAGTTAGCTCGGCCCGATTATCCCCCGGTAGGTCGGTTGTTCAACACTATATAAACCAAGCCCCTACGGCGTTTAGGGGGCATCGAATATCTCATCTAGCACGAGATCTTCGCATACAACTTCTTGTACACACATAGTCTCGCCGAGACTTGTCCGTCTCGTCGAGCTTCCCCTTTTGTAATCCTCTTTGATATAAAGAAAGGCTGGCCGTAGGGCTATTATCTCTCCTGAGAGGCCCGAACCAGGATAAAAACCCTTGTCTCCCTACTCATCGTTGATCGCTGTTCGTGATTGTTTGGCGTGTCTCCTATCTCCCCTTATTAAGAACCTGAGTTGACTTGAGATCAATATCTCAACCGTCAACAGTTGGCGCCGTCCGTGGGAACTCGCAGATCGAGCATGTCGAACTCCATCAGCGACCAAGAAACTCTTCCTGAGGGCTATGACTCAGAAGGACAGGATGTTTCATCCCCTGTCAGATCTGATCGATCTGTTCGATCTCGATCGCTTTCCGTATCTGGGATAGCAGTCTCCGGATATACTCCGGAGATGGTTTCAGAGCGTACTCCCATCATTGACGATGACTACGGAACCAATGATCTTTACGATGGTTTAGATCTATCGGATTCTAAGGCTATGTCCGTGAATTCTACCTGTGGCGACACAGTGATGACGCCGTCTAGCATACCTTCGTATGGCCCTCGCAGCATTAACATGGCCGGAGCGGGAACCCCTGAGGATCCTGCACAGGCTACGGCGGCTGGCGAGATCGGGCAGACTAACTCTGCTCGGCATCAAGATGAGGCAGCGCTGGCTGCTCGCGAGCAAGATGTCATTTGCCGCAGCCTCGACGCCTCCATCAATCAGACCTTGGCACGGTTCCGCGACCGGTGCAAGCGACAGCGTCGCGACCCGCCTTGCGTGCCCACGCCAAGTCTCCCGGCGGAAGTTTCCCCTGTTCGGGTCAATTCCCTGCGTGACCGAACTCCAGTCGGGCAGAACGCGGATGCTTTAGGGATCCCAGGACCCCTAAATCAGAGTCGGGAACGGCTCGAGGCTATGGCAACGGTGCTTAGATCCACCAACCAGGCCGACCTCGCCCGTATGGGCGATGCTGTTGCTTCTCACCTAGAGAGACTGGCTGAAGGCCTAAAGTCCTTAGGCGAAGTCAACAATTCCTCCAGGCAGCGCAGTCAACCTGTCCGGAATGACTCGGACAGCTCTGATCGATTGCCAATTATTAATAAGAAAATGTACATATGTGCAGATTATCTATGTCATTTCTATCTACGAGTCAGTATTGTTGGTTGTTTTAAAAATATTCTGCATGCCCTAACCAATTCATCCAAAAGCTTAAGCTGGTGGAGAAAGGAGGGCAATTCACTTATACTTCAACAAAAAAGAACTGGTACATATAAGTTGCATTGTCTATCTATCTATCTATCTATCTATATAGTTTATCATCTATAATAGAGCGATGTGTTGACACAACAAATATGAACCGTTCATGATCGTGATTGATCTCATGGCCCAATTTACAAATTGACCCTCGCAATGGCACATTAACTCCCCTACCTTCCCCTGGTTCAAATTTGAAATTGGATCTAAACCTTAATTATCTCTAGAATTAAGTCTTGATGCAAATATTCATTAAACTAGCTATAATCAGATTTTATGAGCTACGATTATATTTTGAATCAGACAAAAAAATTGATTTGATGAATTTCAAATAAATTTTATTTTTTAAATAAGTACCAGTCCATATCCATTTAAGTAAAAAAATTATGCACTACCTAGACTAAGGGTTGTTTGTTTAACTCCCAACATTACCATTTCTTTGTTTTCTTTTTTCAAATCCAATATTTCTAAAAAATATCGACCGATAATCTCTGATTTATTAGAGAGATCAACCCTATCGACAGGGTAAAATTTTGATGCCAATTATCAAATCCCTGATGCCACTAATATGAAAACCTTTCTATTACCCGTCTTCTTTTTTCATGTGGATATGTCTGTATCTAGCTACACTCAAACATATTATGCTACCACCCAATGTAACCATTGTGGATAAAAAAAACGCATCCATGTAATGAAACTGGATGAACTACTAGAGTTGTTATCGTCATCAATTAAGAAAAAAGAGATGTAATAGCTCAAGTACGAAGAATTACACTTTGACATTGGAGAAATCGAAGGTAATCAAGAAATTACCCTCCTTTTAGCGCTACGATACATCCTCAAATTCTTTCTTCGTTCATTCATCTTCGGTTTATTTGGTAATTTTGTGTAAAAAAAAAGTCGATGTGTTTTGCGCATGCATACTGGTTAGCGTGAATTAGGTGTTGCTATCAGCGAGGAAGAGAAAGTAAGACAACTCAAGAGCGATCCGACAGGTAGATGCTGGGGTAAAGTTCGTGCTCCAGATTAGGACACACACTGACTGTCATAAGTTACATGAGATAGATATGTTGATTTGTCTAAACAAACTGGCATCGATTGCTGTCAATAACTGAATGAAGCAAGCCTCTGTGGTTGGTTACAACGAACCATGACCTTGTGGCGTTGCTTTCATGAGGGAGGACTTGCAACTCGTTAGTGTTGACGCCATATTCTTATTCGAGTTTAACATGGAGCATGACTTAATTAACTTGTGGAGACTCCCTGAGCTGATGCTGATCAGCTGAGCTGATGTCATCGCTGATGTCATCTCTACCAAATAGCTAGCTAGCTTACCTAGGCTTGGGCCGATGATCCATCCCTTGCATATATATATGCTTGCACTGCATGATTGTGCAAGATGATTGGTGGTGGAAGAAATTAAAGCAAGCAAGCAATTTCTTGATGGATATGACTAGATCGATGGGCATGGACATGGAGTCGATCAGTGATCTAGCTAGTTTGTTCTTTGTCGCACCAGTTCTGCGTGCAATGTAGGTATATGTCAATATGCGCACCCAGGCCATAGGCCCATAGCCCATACGTGTTGATGTCAGCTATGTGTGACTCTCTCGACAAGTGCAGTACTGGCCGTTCGTTGGCGATAGCAACCGCCGCGTTTTGCACATCAATTTGCAATCGATCGAGCAGACGCCAACTCTGAATTGATCTCTGACCTCTCGCTGCAGGCGGCCGGGGAGTTAAGAGAGCATGATGCATGCATGCTCGACGGTCAGAACAAATATAAATCTTGACTGATGTGCCGGAATAGAAGACCCGTTCCCTAGTAGTGGCACGGTCGTACGTCGATCGAGTCGAGCCAAGCGTTAGTCTCCATGGCCGACGGGTAAGCTTCCAAGCTGTAACTTAGAATGAACATGTACGACAGTATGAGAATATATTTGACTAGAGTTCATAGCTAGGTTACAGAGTCGAGAATCCAAACGTAAGAAGAATCGCCTCGGTAGCTAGCTAGCATGATATACTAGCAGACAGATAAGTAAAGCTGCAACGTGTCCCTGCTTAATTAGGCCAATGTTTCTGAAATCGGGTCTTATCAAACATTAGTATTTATAAACTTGATGTGCTACCATATAAATTAATTATTATGAACCACATAAACGTAAGATGTTCATAGAGTCATTGACAAGCATGCACGCATATTAATGGCATGAGTGGTTAGCGAAGCCATGGATTTTATAAGAGTATCTCCAATGGTAGAATCAGCTTGTTAGTTATAACAATGTTCATGTTAGCCTAAGAGACCACCCCCCTCTAACAGCTTGTCTATAGCACAGACTTCAAATCCATGTGGGACCCATGAGTCATACTATTTTAATATTTTTCCCTCCCTCATTGAGTAACCAGCTACGTACTCTCTTCCTCCCTCATCGAGGCCCAACCGAATCGCTTCCTCCCCTTGCCTCATTGTCACCCGACCCTTGTTGTCTCGCCGACGACACCTCCGGCTCCCCTCCCCCCTCTCCTTGTCGCCGCTCCTGACCCTCATCGTTGCTTGAGCAGGAGCGCCTCCCTCAGTGGCCACACGCTGAGACCACCACCTTCCTCCCCATTCGTGCCGAGTTCAAGCACTCCTTCCTCTCCGCCAAGAGCAACAAGGGCGCTCTGGGAGGTCGCCTCCATGCACCTCGCGCTCGGCTTCTCCCGCACCCTTGATCACTGCAAATCCATGTTGAAGAACCTCATCGCCAGGTTCAAGGTTTGTGAGGCCGTAGTGCGGCTAGAGTTGGTGCTAGCGGGCGGCGCCACCGCCACGATGGGGACGTTCCTGTTCCATGACGAGATGAGGGGCATTTTCGACGCCAGGGTCGAGAAGGCGTGTGCATTGGAGAAGAAGAAGGACAAGGGGATCAAAGGATGCGCTACCAGATCAGTAGGATGATGAAGCAAGTGAGGCAAGGCGTGGCAACTCCGATGGACGCAACGACTGTTGTCTCTAGTGGGCGCGACGACTCTGGTGTGCGAGGCAGCTGCCGTCTCCGATGGGCATAGTGACTTCTGCTGGGCGTGTGATAGCTTGCTGTTGACTCCAGCAAGGGGTGTCCTAGGAGTGGGTGGAGGGAGAGACAACATGGTAGGTGTCGACGGTTGGGATATTGACCCAAGTCAACCAAGGTTCTTTAGAAGTGAGATAGGAGACACGCCAAACAACTACGAACAGCAACGAACAGGAGACAGGGGTTTTTATCCTGGTTCAGGCCTCTCGGGAGAGATAATAGCCCTACGTCCAGCCTTTCTTTATATCAAAGAGGATTACAGGTGGAACTCGGCGAGATCAGCAGGTCTCGGATCAGATTTTATGAGCTACGATTATATTTTGAATCAGACAAAAAAATTGATTTGATGAATTTCAAATAAATTTTATTTTTTAAATAAGTACCAGTCCATATCCATTTAAGTAAAAAAATTATGCACTACCTAGACTAAGGGTTGTTTGTTTAACTCCCAACATTACCATTTCTTTGTTTTCTTTTTTCAAATCCAATATTTCTAAAAAATATCGACCGATAATCTCTGATTTATTAGAGAGATCAACCCTATCGACAGGGTATAATTTTGATGCCAATTATCAAATCCCTGATGCCACTAATATGAAAACCTTTCTATTACCCGTCTTCTTTTTTCATGTGGATATGTCTGTATCTAGCTACACTCAACATATGCTGCCACCCTATGTAACCATTGTGGATAAAAAAAAACGCATCCATGTAATGAACTGGATGAACTACTAGAGTTGTGAGTTGTTATCTTATCTCATCAATTAAGAAAAAAGAGATGTAATAGATCAAGTACGAAGAATTACACTTTGACACTGGAGAAATCGAAGGTAATCAAAAAATTACCCTCCTTTTAGCGCTACGATACATCCTCAAATTCTTTCTTCGTTCATTCATCTTCGGTTTATTTGGTAATTTTGTGTAAAAAAAAAGTCGATGTGTTTTGCGCATGCATACTGGTTAGCGTGAATTAGGTGTTGCTATCAGCGAGGAAGAGAAAGAAAGACAACTCAAGAGCGATCCGACAGGTAGATGCTGGGGTTCGTGCTCCAGATTAGGACACACACTGACTGTCTTAAGTTACATGAGATAGATATGTTGATTTGTCTAAACAAACTGGCATCGATTGCTGTCAATAACTGAATGAAGCAAGCTTCAGTGGTTGGTTACAACGAACCATGACCTTGTGGTGTTGCTTTCATGGGGGAGGACTTGCAACTCGTTAGTGTTGACGCCATATTCTTATTCGAGTTTAACATGGAGCATGACTTAATTAACTTGTGGAGACTCCCTGAGCTGATGCTGATGCTGATCAGCTGAGCTGATGTCATCGCTGATGTCATCTCTACCAAATACAGTAGCTAGCTAGCTTACCTAGGCTTGGGCCGATGATCCATCCCTTGCATATATATATGCTTGCACTGCATGATTGTGCAAGATGATTGGTGGTGGAAGAAATTAAAGCAAGCAAGCAATTTCTTGATGGATATGACTAGATCGATGGGCATGGACATGGAGTCGATCAGTGATCTAGCTAGTTTGTTCTTTGTTGCACCAGTTCTGCGTGCAATGTAGGTATATGTCAATATGCGCACCCTGGCCATGCATAGCCCATACGTGTTGATGTCAGCTATATGTGACTCTCTCGACAAGTGCGGTACTGGCCGTTCGTTGGCGATAGCAACCGCCGCGTTTGCACATCAATTTGCAATCGATCGAGCAGACGCCAACTCTGAATTGATCTCTGACCTCTCGCTGCAGGCGGCCGGGAAGTTAAGAGAGCATGATGCATGCATGCTCGACGGCCAGAACAAAAATAAATCTTGACTGATGTGCCAAGATAGAAAAGCCCGTTCCATAGTAGTGGCCTCTAACAGCTTGTCTATACACAGACTCCAAATCCATGTGGGACCCATGAGTCATACTATTTTAATATTTCTCCCTCCCCCCTCTCATTGTCGCCGCTCCTAACCCTCGTCGTTGCTCAAGCGGGAGCGCCTCCCTCAGTGGTCACACGCTGAGACTGCCACCTTCCTCGCCATTCGCGCCGAGCTCAAGCACTCCTTCCTCTCCTCCAAGAGCAACAAGGCGCTCTGGGAGGTCGCCTCCGTGCACCTCACGCTCGGCTTCTCCCGCACCCCTGATCATTGCAAATCCATGCTGAAGAACCTCGTCACCGGGTTCAAGGTTTGTGAGGCCGTAGTGCGGCCAGAGTTGGTGCCAGCGGGCAGCGTCGCCTCCACGATGAGGACGTTCCCGTTCCATGACGAGATGAGGGGCATTTTCGACGCCAGGGTCGAGAAGGCGTGTGCATTGGAGAAGAAGAAGGACAAGGGGATCGAAGGATGTGCTACCGGATCAGTAGGATGATGATGCAAGTGAGGCAAGGCGTAGCAACTCCGATGGACGCAACGGCTGTTGTCTCCGGTGGGTGCGACGACTTTGGCGTGCGAGGTAGCTGTCGTCTCCGATGGGCATGGTGACTTCGGGCAGGCGAGGGAGAGAGAACATGGCAGGCGATGCATTGGAAAGTTCCCTATCTACCGGTGCTTCATGCATCAAATACTGGCGCTACACTTTCCAGTGCCATCTCTCCTCTAATTCAGCAAAAGTTCCAACGTGGAAGACTTATAGGCCTTGTTCTTTTCAGCGTATTGTTGCATTGGCGTAGTACTGTAGCAAATTTGAGAGCTCTCAAAAAGAGGTCTAAAGATTATAAAAAATAATTAGAAAATAGTTTTATAATCTTTGGAAGGACTACTAAAAGCCACAAAAAATTGTTACAAATTATCACAACATATAGGATGTATAAAAATAATAAAATTTGCTACAGTAATACGCAACAGTACGATACGCTGAAAAGAACAATGCCATAGTCGGCTAACCCCATCATAGATGTTGTGATAGTATAACGGTAATTTACTCATAATTAATTACTTTTTCTTCCTAGAAAACGATAAAAAATGGTTTAAAAAATAAGTCATTTGTGATAACTAATGGACTATCATTGAAATACGTGTTTGAAATATGAAATGCTTTCAATATATAAATAGTTATCGTGGATGGCTTGATCTCAATAGTAGTAATCTCAGATAAATCACACATATCACACGATTCCGACTATCAACTGTTTATGATAGGTCACATATCATCGGCGAGTGGCGATGCCATCATCTAGGGAAGTGGGCGAGTTAATGGGGCCGATGATGGAGGGAGGAGTGAGTGGCCTGCTAATGATGAGAGGGAAGGGACGAGTGGAGGGTGGCACATGTGCTAGGGAATTGGGGTGTAGGGATGCGCTAGGGTTAGTTGAGGTTGCATTGCTGGTGTTGTGTGGAGTGTGGACTTGTGTTGAGGTGTCCTAGCTATGGTTGTGATGGATAGCTAGGTAGTCTGGTGGGAGGTTGTGAGCTAGGGGGACGAAAGAAACCAGGTTGTTTAGGGTCTTAATTAATGGCAGGGATGGGCCATATCAGCGAAAAGTTGGGTGGGGATGTACCAAATAAAAGCGGGAGATAGTCTAACCGACATTTTAGCCGGTGAACCGTGAGCCAAAGTCTAGACTGGTCCGACATTAAGAGCTATATCAATAAATAGTACAAAGCCGGTGGGGAGGATCGTCAGCCCGACACGTGGCTGGCCTCCCCACCTAGCGCCACCACGGCCGTCCGATCGTGCGCACCACTCAGATATGGCTGTCCAATATTACATTTTTACGTATAAAATAATTTTTCCCGTGCAAAGATCAACAGCTCGGATGGTTTGCTGGGTTGGCTAGCTGAGCCGGATCTCACGTCGGAGCCCGCGTCTAGTATGGATTATATATAGGAGTATACTGTGTGAAGATGCCGGGGCCCGGGTGCACTACACAATGGGGGTGAGGGGCCGGGGGCAGGGCGGTGTGGTACATGCATGCACATACATATATGCACAGATCGATGGAGAGAGGGATATGGCCGGCGGTGGGTGGGTGGAGACGTGTATATGATAGTTTAGCGCGGCGGGGGGGCTTTACATGACACGTTAAAAGGTATATATATCGTGGTGGAACTGTGGAAGGGAGGGAGGATGCCGTGGAAGGTACATGCATGATGCAGATGCATGTGCACTGCACACATGGATGGATCGATGGGAGAATGAAGCTTGCGGTACAAGCTGCAGTGGCAGTGACCAACAGCTCCCTACCTTCGCCTGTCCCCCCCTCCCCACCTTTAATTGCTTTTCTGTTGCAGCTGCCTTGCTTGCATTGAGTCCGCGTCACCGTCAGCTGGCCGCGCGTTTCGGTTTTACCACAAGACAAGAACATCTCTCAGCTATAAGCTAAGCTACGTGCCCCTCACACCCACTCACCATCCATGACACACCTCTCTTTCTAGATCTCTCTCTCTCTCTCACTCACACACACACAGTATTAAAGGCACAGTCATTACAGGACGGCCGGTCTCTCTCTCTCTCTCTCTCTCTATACAGGAGAGCTAGCTAGCAGCAGCTTCAGGTGTGACCTCCTTCTTCACCTTCAGCTGATCCATCGCCCTTCGGCGGTGATCTCCGGCCGGCCGCTCTCTCCAGCTAGATCGATCTACCTGTCGATCGATTACGTACATATGCATATTAATTCCATGGAGATCTCCAGCAACACCGCTCACCACCACCAGGCAAGTCTGTCCACCCCCATCTCGAATTCTCGATCTTCACCTGTTATATGTTTGATTTGTACTGGATTCTAGTTCAACCCATAGATCGATCCATCGATCGATCGGCCCATGCAGTTAGTTCGTTGATTCTACTTTACCTTTTGGGTCTTCATCACAATTAATTCGCGACGAATTAATTAAGCCCCTTCTTTCATGTTTCTTTCTCTCTTAATTCACGAGTCTTTTCGTTTTCATGATCTGCGGCGCCTACTAGCTAGATCACGCTGTTGCTGGTCTTAGATTTCATGTGAACAATTCGCCGGCCGTACGCGCGCTTACATACATATATAGTAAATAATACGTACATACAGACAGACATGCAGTTATATACCTACCTAGTTAATAATATATACTCATTATAAGCTTTATATATGTATATCTTGAATCGTGTGCAAATTTTTATGGGCGGCGACGGCGCGTGCGTGCTCAGATTCTCCATCAACTTGCCGCGCGGGCCACCAAAGATGAATGGATGGCTCAGCTTTTCCTCTTTTCTCTCTTTTCTTTGTCTAGGTCTACCGAAAGATGCTTCCTTCTTTTTTAATTAGCTTCGCGTTAACCATCGTGCTTCTTCAGTGCTGATCATGCATGAAAACCGACGTAATAATATTAAGTTCTGTTTTTTATATATAATACCACTAACATAATTAAACATCACTGGCTCACTGCAAGATAGGGGCAGGAAGGTTCTGATCACTTCTGAGAAGCGCGGCTCAAAACAAATTACCGGGCCGGGAACCTTGATCTTCTTAAATTAGCTAAATGATGATACTTTTTTTTGGATTTCACTACTACATCATCATGGTATATATATTTTTCTGCTAACACGACGATTCATCGATCGCGATCAATTAATTCATAAGAAACTAATACGCACTGATACATATATGCATGGCTCTAGCACTCAAGTCAAATGTCATCACCACCAGCTCAAACAAGTTGATTGCTCCAGGAAACATGGAAACAGTTCTGTGGTATAACGGCTTTATAGGCTATGAAAATCTGGTTAGAGCATCTTCAACTATTTTTTACTTTCTCATCCTCTTCCCCCACATTCTTTTTCTTTTTTGCCACCATCTCCAATGGCATTTCTTTTAAAGAATTGTGAAAAAAATGGAAAGAAAATTTTATTTTGGAGGTAATGAAAGGGTGAATTTCTTCGTGAAGAGAATGGCGAATAGAATTCGTTAGAACTCTCAAGAGAACTTGAATCTCTTTGTGAAGATAAAATAAGACGAAAAGGGATATGGTTGGAGTTGGTCTTGCATGTGGCATTGCCATTCGATAAGCAATTTTGGATGATAATCGGTTTTCATCGGCGATTGTCGACCAGTTACTTCAAACAAAAAAAATTGAATTCAAAAGTTCTATCATAGATAATCAGGTAAAAAATCATAAGAATTTCTTTGGACAAAATTTCTACAAATATTGGATAAAAATCACTCATATATTATACGTTTCAGAAATGGTTTGATTCTCCGTTAGGGGACCGATCGAGCTCACTTAATTTACTTCCAGCTTTTAGTAACCACAAATGCATGAATTAAATTGAATCATATAATCATAGGCCAAAATTTTATTTGCACAGTTAATATGTACATGTAATTGATGTTTTCGGACACCCAGACTTATAAATGGCCCACACGTTCGAAGATCACAATTTCATTTGTGTACTTAATATATGTGTATAGTTTGATGTTTGCTACATGAGAAACCACAATTAAATTAAATGTTGATGTACTTCCCGGGTGGTCGAACTACCAAGGCATCAAGTGATGCTTATTCCTAGCCCCATCCCGAGCTATAACATAATAATGTTTGTCCTATCGTAGCACTATTTCATCTCTTGATCTTATATCTTAAATCCCAATCTCATTTTTCACCATTCACAGTCCCAAATCTAAAGTGCTAGGCCAAGGTTTAGGACCATCAATAAACATTAACCTTATCTCATTGGATATTATTTTCCAACGTGATGCCTTGATCTATATATGAATCACATTAATTTGTATATGTCAAGTTTGGATCATATATTCATACACCAAATTTACATTTACACATGTGGTTAATATCTAGCTAATTGATGTTTGCATCATGGAAAGTCAAAATAACTAAAATGTGGTAACTTTTTTTTGTTCAATTCAAAGGTAATGGTTCAGATTGAAATAATTGTGACAATTATTTGCCACAATAATTGTCTCAAAATACAAGCCATACATCAAAGCCCTTATATATAGTTATGTTTTGGACCTTTTAATGGTTCTTATGTAAGATCAGAACTATTTTCAATACATTTTTAACCTTTTTTGTCGTTTTTCAAGGGTTATTAACCTTTTAATTTTTAATCTTATCTAGATTTTTAAATGAATCAAACATGGTCTCAATCAAATCAAGGAGCTTGAGTAAAATGGTATAAATTGGGGAAATCTGACGTAATCTGACGTAAATTTTGGACTCCTGGTTTGATGCTTTGATTGGCAAGGTTGAATCCACTCTGTTCTTCCATATTATTTCTGGGTTTATTTTCGTTATCGTGCACTTTTTCTTATTTATCTAACTAAAAAATATTAAGCCGGCTGTTGACTCTCCAGTTTTTTTTTTCTTGAAAAGTTGCTGTTTTTATAAATAACATACTCTGTATCCAAATTAAATAGGATCATAGTAGTATCATTTATACGGTTAATTAATATATAATCGATGTTATGAGTCACGAGGACTCGCTTTATACATAACTATAGACAAATTTTTCTTTCCATGTACGTATGCATTGCGTAAGATTAATAAATTTGGGTTATCATCTAGCTAGCTCGAAAGTATTGAGGTTTGAGTTATAGGTAATCAAGCCTCGTGGGTCCATTAATTAGTAAAGAGGAAATTCAGTAAGCACCCCCCTTTTGCAACCCAAGCACATGACATGCAATGATTCCACACCTGTAGTTGAGCTTCACTACTCTCTGCAAACCCAGCCGTTCATCATTGCTAGCTGAAAGTAATTATGCAGTGCAGCTGAAAGTAATAAAGATCTGAAATGGCATGCCAAGAGATGAAGAACATACGAAAGTGTGATATAAATAGAGCATACGTCCTAAGCTAGCACCACATACTCACTCCGTTTCGTATATATTTGTCTATACTCACCATTGCTCACAGATCAAGAAACCACAAATTCAAGTTAAAAAAAGTGCATTGAGATGACCACTACCTCTAATTGATGGATTTGGTTATGCATGAATTTGATTGGCCGCATGCATTTAAACTTTTTTGGAAACAACATTTTGACCAACTTTACCATGAAAATAGATCATAAAACATCCTTGATTACCACAATGGACAAACAATCTACGGATATTTCCAAGTCCATGAACAAATATAACGAAACGGAGAGACTATAGATATAATTAAAGGAACCCTTTACAAGTAGGCAGTGATCAGTGATATACAATATTGGAGTTGAAATTAGCTACTCTCTGTTTTGTTATACTTGTTTATGGCCTTGGAAATATTTGTTTTGAATTGTTTGTCCATTATGAAAACTAAGTATGTTTTATTATCCATTTTAATGTTATTATACCCTAATAAAGCTAGACAAACTGCTACTACTTCCCAGAAAAAGCTTAAATGCATACAACTAACCTAATTTATTAAATTTAATATATTAGCTAGAGGCAACATGTTAGTCTCAATGCACTTTTTTATATTATAGTTTGTGTTTTCTTGATCTATGTGAAATGATGAGAATGAACAAATAGCGAAACAGAGGGAGTAGTGTCCAACTATCTCAAAATGTGATAAACCCACCATAATAAAACACAGCAGAAATTCACTTTTATTTGTTTGGAGCAAATATATATGGGAGGTGCTAGTGCGCGGGTGCCTGCGCTCGGCTTATCGGGCAGGCGCCCGCTCCGCGCCTCCTCCTCTGCCGCCGCCTCCAGCCACCACGCCCTCGCCGCCGCCCGCTCCGCCTTCTGTCCACCTATCGCAGGCCGGCGCCGCCCACCCTAACCACGACGGCCGCTCCGCCCCGCTCCGCCCCACCTCCGTCGATCCCCTTTCTTTCTCCCTCTGCTCCGTGCCTCCTCCTTCGTCACCACCTCCAGTCACCGCCCCACCCCAACAGCGCCCTCGCCGATCCGCCTCCTGTCCACCTACCACCAGTTGGCGCTGCCCACCCTAACCACGACGTCTGCGACGTCTAGATCCGCCAACCGTAGCCAGCCCAACCGCCATCTCTCCCCACCCCCGGCTCCGGCGGTGCCGCCGTCGCCCTCACAACCCCAACCAACCGCTGGGCCTCCACCTCCCTCACCCTTGATCTATAGCCCGGGAGCATAAAAACCGCCCACCCACAACCTTAATCCTAACCCAGACGGGGCCGATGGCCGGAGACGATGACGATGGCGGTTGGAGCTGGAGAAGGCGGCGCCTGGCCGCCTGCGTGATTTCGTTCCACGCAGATGTCTACGAAATAGCATCTCCAAATATGTGTGTGTGTGTATCACTACCTAGCTAGCTGCGCTTGTACGTACTAATGTATGTCCCTGACGACGATATAGCCATGCATCTTTGTTCACGCAGAAGCTGATGGCCGGCGGCGCGTCGTCGGAAGTGGCGGCGCCGGCGCCGGAGAGGAAGCCGCGGCCTCAGGCGGACAAGGCGGTGGACTGCCCGCGGTGCCGGTCGACCAACACCAAGTTCTGCTACTACAACAACTACAGCATGTCTCAGCCCCGCTACTTCTGCAAGGCTTGCCGCCGCTACTGGACCCAGGGCGGCTCCCTCCGCAACGTCCCCGTCGGCGGCGGCTGCCGCAAGAACCGCCGCTCCGCCGCCGCCTCCAAGATGATCAGCAAGCCCATTGCGCCGCCGGAGCCCATGGCGGCGCCGTCATGCTCGGACTTCCCCGCGTTCATCTCCACGGGCGCAGCAGGGTTCGAGTTCCCGCCCAGAGCCGACCAGCACGGGCTCGCCATGTCCATGGCCTTCGCCTCGCCGGCGCCGCCGCCGTCCAGCTGCGGCCCGGCGGCGGCGATGGCTCCCGCAGGCGCCGGGGCGACGTTCCTGGACATACTGAGGGGAGGGTTTCTTGACGGCAGCGACGGCCTGCAGTACGGCGGCGGCGGGATGGCGACGCCGCCCTTGCCGCCGCCGGCGTTCGGCCAGAGTCTAACGTCGATGCTGCATCAGCATGGGCTTGGCGATGCTGCTGCTGCTCAGGGTATGGACGCCGGTGAGGAAGGCGGCGGCGCGATGGCCGGGCTCCGATGGCCGCCGCCGCAGCTGAAGCAGGAGGGGGAGGAGCGCAACATCGACGTTAGTGTCAGATCGACGGCCGCGGCCGCCATGGACAAGGCCGAAGGCAACA
The DNA here is from genome assembly GCA_005191435.1 of Raddia distichophylla. Taxonomy (NCBI): domain Eukaryota; kingdom Viridiplantae; phylum Streptophyta; class Magnoliopsida; order Poales; family Poaceae; genus Raddia; species Raddia distichophylla. The sequence continues at coordinate 790,377 of SPJY01013140.1, forward strand.
TCAACGGCGGGTCATCAAGGGATTACTACTGGAGCAACGGAGCTGCAAATCCATGGCAAGGCCTCATCAATAGCAGCTCCCAGCTGATATGAACGTCATGCATGCATCATGCAAGAACTAATATTGTATTCAGGCAAGGAACTGCATTAAGCCAGTATAAGCTAGGCCAATGGAGCAGTGCAGATAACAGTGATGCGGTTAATTTAAAGGGAGCGATGTTAATTTGTCAGGGTGGGCAAAAGAGAAACAAGGGGTGGATTAATCGCTGTTAATTAGGAGCAGTGGATTTTCTAATTTTACCGGGCGCTTCTTTTGTTAATTAGCTTGAACCCTGGCCACCCTTTTTTGCCCCAGTGTTAACTTGTTTACCCTTTGGTCTGGGCATTAGACCGCCTCTTGCTTGCTTGATTAGTTTGCACAATACTATGTTTTAACTTTAAGCAAAATCATATATCATTGATGACATTCGTCGCTACATGGCTTGCCGTTGATGTCTTTATTTCTTTCAAGGGTATATATATGATCATACTCCATATAGCTTGTACGTGCATCTCTGCCATTAATTATGCAGCATTTACATGCATATGATTCAGAATTTTGATTTTCAGAGGGGAATTAATGGAAGAATAAGATACGGTGTGGCTAGGCTACCTAGTTGTCTGGATGCATGCATGCATGCATACTAGAATGAACAGATCATGGGTAATTTACTGGACAGTGCGTTATTACAAATTTAAGGGTTTATTTGGCAACCAAATATTTTCGTCATTTTGTTATGAAACCATGGTTTTTGAAATTAATATTGCTACTAACCGAGAGATTGGTTATTTGCCACTTTCAACAAGTGGCTTCGTAAAAATGCCACTCTATCCCACTGTCATAGACACATACGGTCCCGCATATCATACACACAAGTGGCATACTTAGCGAACTACACATGCTGAGTGTGGCAAATAACCAAATTTTACGTTAATAACCATGAGGGGTTTGCATTAAAAAACTTTGCTCCAAAACCATGATTAGAAAACACGTTATATATATCTTTGAAGTAAACCTGATCATGGGAAGCCCGGCCTGAAAATAAAGCCCGGCCCAACCGATTCATCGGGCCGGGCTCGGGCCTCAATCCAAAACCTGGCCGTTGGGCTTCGGGACGGGCTCGAGCCCAGTTTGCACCGGGCCGGGCCAGGCTCAGGCCTGGTCCCATGGGACCGGGCTTTTTCAACCCGAAGCTCGGCCCAGCCCGGTCTTTGATCAGGTCTACTTTGAAGTATTTGCAACTCCTCTCCTAATCAAGGTTTTCACCATTCTGGTTACTTCTTTGCCTAGTTTGATCAAATTTTGACATCCTCAAAATCATATGTTAGCCAAGCAAATTAAAGTTTCAATGGATATTAGAGTTAAATAAAGTTTGTTGAAACCATGGAAATTGCTCTATTGCCCCCTTAAACTTGCAACAATTCTCACTTGACCTCCTGAACCTGAGTTTTACTTTTTCGCCCCCCTAAACTTATCTCTGTTTGCACGGTTGCCTCAAAACCCTTGAACCTGAGTTCTCACTTGACCTCCTAAACCTGAGTTTTACTTTTTTGCCCCCCTAAACTTATCTCTGTTTGCACGGTTGCCTCAAAACCGTTAGAGCAACTGTTAAGTGCTGGTGTAACGCTTACGTGGTCTTTAACCGTTGGTGTAGATGCCACATGACAGCTGAATGATGACATGGCAACCCACATGGCCAGTTATTGATAAACAAATTCATAAAAATTAGATAGATATTGAAAAATTCATAAAAATTAGGAAAAATAGAAAACATAAAATTCTAAAAACATAAAAAATAGAAATTTTAAAAAGGGAAAAGTGAATAACTTAACAAAATTCTCTAGTATTTTTTATGTATTTTTCTCCTTTATTTTTGTGTTTTTCCTATTTTCCTAATTTTATTGAATTTCTATGTTTTTTGTAATGTTTATGATTTTTTATTTTTCCCCAATTTTTGAATTTTTATAACTTTTTCCTTTTTCGAATTTTTATGAATTTGTACAATTTTTTTGATTTTTTCCCCAAATATTTTCTATTTTTTATTAATTTTCCATGAATAACCAGCCATGTGGATTGCCATATCATCCTTCAACTTTCCTGTGGTATTCAAATCAACGGTTAACGACCACGTAAGCGGCACGTCAGCACTTAACTATTGCCCTATCGGTTTTGGGGCAACCGTGCAAACAAATACAAGTTTAGGGGCCTGAAAAAGTAAAAACTAAAGTTCATTGGGTCAAGTAAGAATCGTTGCATGTTCAGAGGGCAACGGTGTAATTTTCTCTTTTTTTGTGTACACGTTTAGAAACTCTGTGCATTACAAAACCATTGGTGCAGCTCTTAATTTGGGCATTTGGCACAGTCAAATGGTTCAACATCTTGAGCCTTCCGTTTGAACGGCAGGCACAGATGAAAATCTGCGGCATTATATCGTAAAGTTATTAAATGATCACCTATTCAGACTTGATCTGTGTCCCATGAACTCAATATCCATGCAATATACCCTAAGAAATATAACAACGCAAGTCTCTCAAACCTGCTAGTAACCGAGACTCCCAAGACAATAGATTAGGATCTGACAGGCAATCCTGATGCCAATTTTTTGGAAAACAAAAACAAAATTGACTATCAGCTGGATGCTTGATCAGTTCTATTTTAGTTTTCAGGGATATATTGGGATAGATACAAAGAAAAGACTAGACGGTAAAGTTGACTTCCTTTCTGTACTACAGAATAATGTGGAAATTAGCATGGTACAAACTTGTCTATGGAAGAAAACATTTTTTTCAGGAAGAAGCAATATTTTTTACATTATCTGTTTTGTGAGGAAGACGGGTCATTGGCCAAGTCCGGCTTTCACCAATCAGCGCAACAAAAAAAAATACAGCTCGAGAGGCAGTATTTAACAAAATCTTCTCTCAGACAACATGTACACGCTCTGACAGCTATCTCACTTGTGCTCAAACAGCAAACAAGGCTATGGTTTGGTTAGTCACAAAGCAGATGAAGTGAGCTCTGCAGGAAAGAGCAGCATGTCTACCTCTCTAATCCTGTCATCTACTATACAGTGGTCTAAAGGGCTATGGGTATGCCGTGCCGACGGTAATTTGATGAATTTTCCTCGCAGAGGAAGATATATAGGAGCATAATATTTGGTACAAGTATCAACAAGGCCATGTGGGTAATTTGTCCTGCTTCTTTGCAACAAGGGCAAAAAAACTTCTGTTGCATGGACTCAGGTTTTTTTCTTTACATCATATACAAAGGTGGATAAATCTGTTATCCCCTGGAACCCACCATGGTTTTCTTCTCATGTGTAGAGTCTGTGGGCTCACTTTCAGCTTGGATCATTGCCTTCTTGGCGAGCTCATAGCCTGCAAAGTTCATTGCTCCGAGAGGAGCGATCCAGAAGAAGCGGGGGATCTTGAAGAGGCCCAGAGGGCCCTCATTTCGAAGGATGGAGAAGATTATCAACTGCATGGAGATTGGTGTGCCTGGAGGGGCAGTCATCATCCGAGTCTTCATAACGTCAAAAGGAGTAGTGACAACGGCTGCAAGCCCTCCAGACAACGCTCCAACCGTGACAGTTTCCCATGGTTCCAAGTCTCTGTTTAAGACATGCTGTGCCGCCTACAAAACCAGGGGCATGATCCTCAGATGTACAAATGAGTAGGTTGCAACATAACAAGATATATCTAAATTTCATCCCATCAAAGCAAAAGTTTCAGAACATCTATAACTATGGACAGCTAACATGGACACCATTAAGCATATGATACATATAGTGAGTTGACAAAAAACTATTATTTTACTCCTGAAGGCCTGAACTCTGGTCCATTTGATATTGCATTACCATGAGAATCTTTCAAGAAGAAAAAAAAATCCTGGTCATTCAAGTATTTATGCATGGAAGAAAATAACGTTAAGCTGCCATCAGGAGCCAAGACATATGCACGGTATTTTTTTATATCTACAGAAATGATAATCTCAACGCTGACCAAAAGCAGCTCAGAGCATACTTTTAAAGAAAATGAGGATGAAGAATTGCCAATTTGAAGTTCTCATAGAAAAAAATGCAGAATGAATAAGAATTTGGGATACCTTCTTAGCCTCTGCATAAAGGCACATTCCAGCAACATAGAAAGGAACCTCACGACAGAGAGTGGCCTCAGTGCCACGGAAGAAGCCCTGTGGACCATCTTTTCGCATGGTACCAACAATGGCCTCCCCTACATTGTTGAAGATTCCAGCCTGCAAACGCTGCTTAAGAACCTCGCAAGGAATACGAACTGCTGTTCCCAGGATTGTGCTGCAGAAGGAAGCCAACGATTGCACCTGCAGAAAAGAGTAACATATCATCCATAAAGAGCAATAATGGTTACACAAACTAATTGTTTTGCCTATATCCTTGTCCAGATCATCAGATGTCATTAAACAGGTCACAGACAGAGTGGCGAAATAACTTCCTGTTTACCAGAGTTATGCTGCCATCTCACCCTGACTAGAAATAAGCATAGCACAAAAAGGCAGCCCGGTTAAACTGGAAAAAGGCTAAAACCAGAGACCTCGTTAGTCATCAGCTCGGTGAACTTCAAAGACCGTCCCCACTCCCCACAAATGAACAGGAGAAAACCAGATGAACCAGCTGGTTCATGTAAACGCAAACATAGCAATTTTAGATAATTGGGTAGCTTTGTTCTACATGAAAAAAGAGCCACTTGAGACAGCCTGTCCCACTACATCCACATGCATGCAATTGGAAAGGGTCCACAGACTCAATAGCCACTTCTCATTTCTCTCTTCCCGTCCCAAAGACCCTACCTCTATACCCTTTACTTCTCCCCGGATTCACTAGCTGCTATTGTTCTCCATGATTGAACACAAACAAGCGAGCCAACATCACCCCCTGCTCAATCCAATCTCATGACCGATAACTGTGGCAGACAGCTTCAGTGACATGACATCAGCAGCTACATGGTGGGACGGTGACTTTGACTTTGGCAGACTGTGGTGATGTTTTTCCAAAGCACTCAATCAGTTTGAGCTCATGCAAGGTAGGCTAATATTAGCATCTGGTCACCTCATCGGCTAAGGTTGTGCTGCATAGAGCATTTTAGTGGGGCTTCACGTTTTTTTAAATCTTGGGTCTTGCTTTGGGTTTCAGTGGTCATTGGTCCAACTTTTTGTACCATGGAAATAAGTAATTTTGAATTTTGCAAGTATAGCCATAGCTTTGTTGTGGTCAATACTCATATCAAGCTCACTAACAATGAATGAGCGTAGGGCTTGAGGCAGGTCATGTTTCTAACTAGCTTCAGTGGTAAGAGAAAAGCTACAGTTCATGCTACCACTGTAAAGTTTTTCTGAAACTTTGTGCCATGAAGCAGAGTGATTGCCCTTCTCTGACCCCTACTGCCCAAACGGAGAGCGAACAGCTAATGTGTTCCACTTATAGGGTGGTTTCACACTTCAGACTCCAGACCCACATGCCAATAAGACAGTGAGTGGCAAAACAAAATTTTAGTACTTTGTATCACAGGACAAAATTGAACAAGTAGTGACACGTACCTGAATCTCTGGTAGTGTTGGAGCCACATTTATTAATATGAGCTTGCTTGCTTCAAAGATTCCTGTCCTCAAACCATGGCTACAAATGACAGGATGTCAATGTGAAGCCTACAGAAGACTTTTGCGTGTAAAACTTTGAAGCAAAATGGACCTTGAAAACTGGCCGAGAATTGCAGGGATAGAACCTCGATACAGTCCTTGGAGCCCAATTTCTGGAAGCTTTGAAATAAGATCTGCAAATGAGAGTGTAGATGCTTGGACACGTGTCTGATAGAACACAAAAAAAGAAACTTGAATTAAAAATTTCATAGAACTTCAAAATCCCCCAATGAAAAAAACTAAACTTCAATCAGCACAGGCTTAAATACAAGATCTGATAATTCATTACCGGTAGTGTCTTGTCAAATAAATTCATTTGTGATGAATACCATAGTCAGTGAAAAAACTCAGAATGAAATATTACACTGAAAGCTCTCACAAGACCTATCTTGTGATATCTGTATCACTTCTATTTATTTGTACATGACCAAGATTCATAAAATAGACCTTAAAGCATTTTTGGCTGCTTTCCCTGACATGGGACCCTGCAAAGAGTTTAATAAAGTGGAACCTAATATGTTTGCTTTAATCGTTTTGGTCATAAGATATCCAGCTCTAATAAATGTCAAGTGAATCCATTGCTGAATCAATTGTTTGGAATTTGGAGAGCACTCGCTGGTTTGAACTAAGGGCTTGTTTGGTTCACGGCCCTCGCTGGCCTTGCCAAACTTTGGCGTGCCCTCAAGATTTGGTGGACGTTTGGTTCATATCCAATAAAAGGCGCGCCCTAAAAAATTTGGCGAACCAGTACAAAAACACACACGCAATGCTGGCCATCTCAGGGCGCCGGGCGCCCTTAGAAGGCGCACCTTTGCACCATTGCTTTGGCATGGCCAGCTACGGCCAGAAACCAAACAGCCGCTAAGGGACAAAAGGAAGCATACTGATGTACATTCATTGAATCAATAGGATGCATCAGAGGTGTAAAGAAGACTAACAAGGTATAACAAGGCCTGAAGCTAAAAAGGCAGACTTATCTTATGCTAAAAGTTAAAAGCTCCCAACAGACCTATCGAGTGTTATCTCTACTGTATAGTTTTTTATTTATTTACATATGGTCAAGATTTAAAAATTAGATTAGTCTGTCTGGCTGGTTCTGTGACATCAAGCTTGCAAGAAGCAGATGGTTTTAATAAAAAGGAACCTAATATGATCATCTTCAGTCACTATGATCATTAATCTATGCTGCTCTAATGAATATCAGGTGGAGGCATGGCTAAATCAATGTCTCATAGAACACACTCTTGTTCAACTAAAAGTACAAAGGGATGCATGCTGACATAGATGTGGTAGATGTACCTTCATTGAATCAATCGGATGCATCAAACAGGTAGAAAGTGCACTAGCAAGACCACCAGCTAATGCAGATTTCAAAACATTTCCAGTGGATATTTCTACAGGCGGGGGAATAGCAACCAAAGTAGCAGCTTCAAACCAAATGTTCCTGAATACAGTAGCAAATGAAGAAAAAAAATGGCAAGTTGAGTACCAAATACCACTAGAAGATAGTCAAAGATATGGCAATTATTTATGACTAATTAGATTTTCACTGAAATAAACTCATATAATACAGTATATCAGACATACCGAGGATCATCTTCAAGGCGCTCTGAAGGAAGTAAAAGCATGAAATTGCGAAAATGGCTGTATGAGATTGATCCTTCTGAATCTGCATTTAGATAGCGCAGCATAGCAGCGGCATTATCTTCATTGGCCGGAAGGCCTGCACTTTTTAAGGATGTCAAGATTTGATTCTTGTAAAGTGTCCCGGACTTGCTCAAACATAGTGTGGTATATGCTCGGAGTATTGTTGCCTCCTTCTGCTCCATCAAGGATAGAAATTGTTTCCACCCAATTGATTTTGAAAATAAGTTACTTCTGGTGCGCCGTAAGAAATCCCGAGCATACCTCCTTGGCAATCGTCTCTTTCTCATTGCAACTTCAAGGTCTTCCAGAGTAACTTGACCATCACCATCTCTATCCAGCTCCTCAAAGAATCTCTTTCCTGCAACAACACAAGTATTGAAGGACACAACAAAGCTTAGAAGCAGCATGTTAAGAATAAATGATCTTTTATTCTTTGGCTTTAGATTATTATGGGCTAAAGCAAAATGGCATATCAAACTATCTATACTTTTTTTTGACATGAAGTTATTGAGAGTTATCTAGTATCATCAAGGGTCAAACGGAAACCACCTCTCTGATTTTTTATCTCAGCGGTAAGGTTGCGTACACCGACACCCCCCTTACCCCGCTTTTGCGGGAGTTTCCACGGAGACATTGTGGTATGATGATGATGATGATGATGATGACAACGACGATGATAATGACGATGATGATGAGTAGATCAACAAAGCAAGCTTTTTCCAAGTAACATTTCAGCAATATTTTTTTCAGACTGACAGCATCAAATCAGCATCTAGGGCTCTAGATATATTATTTGCAGATGATGCCATACCCTCACAGCTATTAAACTCTCGTTAAAAAATTGTCTGATGGATTATAGTTCATAGCCCCAGTAACATTTATTAAAATTCAAAGCCTATATGACGATTCAATGTTCTACAGAGGTTAATGAGGTGAGGGACTGTTATTATGTAACAGCTCACATAGATTTTCTAGGTAAACAGAGAACAAGGATATCGTATACGAGTTATACTGTTATACTATAAGCACAGATACAATATCCTAAATCTGCATATTTGAAGACAACCATCCTTGTGAATAAGAGTGTAAGACAACTATGCTACCAAGGCTATACATCAGTAGCATTTTTGCATATCTCAACATTTATTCTACATTTTGTGAAGCCACTGTATTACTCGAAAGAGAAATAGCAAAATATTCTAATGGTGGTGTTGAGAGCCCAAAAGGATGTTTGATGAAAAAAAATGTGTTTTTTCCATCTCTCATTTAAAAAGCGGTGTGTTAGTTAGAATATAATATACCTTCAAATTCTGCATACCGAAAGAAGTCCTGCACAGAGAATAGTTTCTTCTTGTCTGGATGGCTGTCCACTGATGTCAATGTTTTGCCAACCAGCTGTGGTACTAATTCGATTAGCTCCGTTAGTGAAACTGCAGACAGTGTTGATCGCAGGCGCTCCACATTGGATAATGGGACGTTGAGCAATCGACTGGCTTCCCACTGCGGTTGCTGTGTTTTACTAGTAGCACTGTCAACCCCCTCCCTGTCCCCAATTACGCGTGCAGCGCTATCCTGACCAACAGCTGGTGATGGCGAGGCCTCGGAGTCACCATCCACATGGCCTGCCGGTGGCGCCCCCACCCTGGCGAACCCCAGGTTGGAAAGGAACCCGTCAAAATCAGCCTTCTTTGATTACCTTGCTGACAACCTCGAATTGATCAATACTTCGGGCAATGCTACCAAACTCCTTGCCTCTATGCTTGCAGGCGTCCTCGAACATGTGTAGGTTGTGTGCCAAGGCGTCGAAGGCGATGCAGAGCAAGAGGTCTAGCTGCTGCATCTTTTGCGGCATGCCGCCTTCACCTTGCTTGGCCTTCTTGGCGCGCTTGCTGCCGTTGCGGAAGCATCGCGAGAACGATCTGAGTGGCTTGTGGAGGAAGTTGGTGAGGACGAGGTGGAGGTGGACGAAGCAGCTGGGCTCGCGCTGCTGCTTGGGATTGGATCCGGGGAGGTGGAGGTGCGCGAGGGCGCCGCGGGCGGCAGCGATGAGGGCCTCGAGGGGATGGTCGGACGCCATAAGGGGGACGCAGGACAAAGATTAGGCGGCGCGCCTTTCTCCTGCGCGGCGGGGGCGTGTTCCGGTGAGCGGCGGGAAAGGCATGGTGTCAGCACTCAGCACTCAGCAGGTTCACCTGAGGAGGCGCGGTTAGGGGAAATGGAGGTCCCCGACGGGGGAGGATGATGAGGTGGTGCTTCCATTCCGGCGACGGCGAGCGGCGGCGGGAGGAGGATGATGAGGAAGGGAGGGAGGCGGAGGCGGAGGCCGAGGAGACGGGATCACGGGATCTTTCTCTGTGATTGATTGTCCACGTTTATACCTCGAACTACACCCGGTAGCGAGGTTTCTCAACAATAAGCAATTTCGTAAAGAAAAACGACAACGTTGAGTTGGGAAAAATCGATTTTTTTGTTCCGCTACCAAGCCGAGAGGGAACAGGGAAGAGACCAATCAACAACAGAAATGGATAAGACCAATCATCATCATTACGGCACGTGTCTCTCTTCGCATGCTAGCTGAAGATTCTCTCCTGAATCGCACAAGAAATAGCAGTGTAAACTATTAGTATTTTGTTGTTTTTTATAGAAATCATTTTGTTCAAACATCTAGTAAAATCGTAAGTGATTTTATCAACCGTTGTCGTGTTTGGGTTAGCGGTGGGTTGTCGGTGCCTCTCGGGTTTAGAGGGAAGCTGGGACAGCGGTGGCGTGTAAGTTTTAACATATTGAATCTCTCTAAAAGAAATATTGAATCCCTTTGTGTTAGCCGTACATATCCCAAGAATCAATACATGTACACATAGTAAAACATGTTTTTCGATAGTTTTGAGCAAATCAGAAGATTACAAAACTAGCTAAGTGGTCCCTATCCTATGTGTGATTGCACGGAATTCTTTGTTGAGCTCGTCACAATCACCGGTCCTTAAATCTCGTGCATGAAAGCACTCACCATTCAACCAACAGCTCCCGATCCAAATCATTAGTTGGTCAAGTTTTAGATTAAAGAGTGATAATGCCAGCTAAAACTCATCATAATCCGCTTACCAATTCCAAGAGATACCAGCATAAACATTCATTGTTCCACCCAACCAAGCATTGCTAGGCTACTAACCCAAAAGAATTTTTTTGGAGTACATGATAGTAGTCCAAGCGTCATGTTTCGGGTAGTGGTTGCATAATATAGTAGTGTAGTATGCAATTGGAATTCTAAATTCAATTATCGCACTGTTGTTAAACATGACAGTTTTGGGTAAAGCTATAAAATTAGGATTATAAGGAAAGACACGACTTTTGGAACCTCGGGTTTTTGTTGTAAGTCGACAACATCGAACAAACCTCTTTCTCACATGAACGATCAGCGGCAATCAAATAAAAACAACAATAAATAATAGCAAATGAAATAATGTGGTTATAAATACTTGTATAAAAAATACAGAGGAGAACATGAATTTTACAAAATTTTAGAAACCGGAATCATCGGATTTGGAGTTAGGATAAATTTACAGAAAAATAGTAAACCAATATTATTTACTGAGAATTTCTAGAAAATAGAGGTGGGTTGCAACAGTAGTTTCACTATTCAATTGGCCCATTGGGCTGTCCATCGGGTAAAAAAAAAGGGAGTGAGAAAAAAAGGATAGGGGCGCGTGGCCTGCGAGCTAGTGTAGCTTAGCCCGACTAAGAAGGCACAACCTATCGTCTTGCACGGTTTGGCCCAACCTACCTAATGGGGCACAGTGTGACATGCCTAGTTGTGTTGGCTCAGCGCAATCGGTTCGGAGGGCGTGGAAGGGAGGCGGTTGGGTGCAGGTGGCTAGGGTGGGAGGGGAGAAAGGGAAGACGTCCTAATGGAAGAGGGGAGAGGGCATGACCCAGTGGGGGAGGTAGATGGGCGCGACCCAGAAGGAAAGGAGGGGTGTGCTGCTCAACACAGGGGCTGACGGGTGGGCTCCAATCGTCAGTGAGTCAGAATAGGGAGATGGCAACTGGCGGTGTAGGTGACGAAATCCGACGACGGTGTGTTCTCTGGCATGGGGGAGAAGGGGGAGGGTAGAGGAAGGAGAGGAGATGCTTCAGGCGGTCGGCCGTCCAAGGAAGCGATGGTGTCAGTCACAACAATGGCCTAGGAGGAGAGAAGTGGTGGCGAGCGGTAGAATGGTCGCTGGCGTCAAGGGGAACAAGGTGGTGGGGTCGGTGAGAAAAGTCAGAGGAACAGGAAGGGGGAAGCAGAGCTTTGGGAAGGGATCGATGATCCAAGAAGGTGTTGGCGGCATCTATGGCAGTGATTGAGACGGAGGGCAACATCGGTGCTCAAAGAAACCAGTCATTTGCGGCAAGAAGGGAGGTGAAGAAAAGTTGAGCACTTAGGAGAAAAAGGGAACCAAGGGGAGACAACAGATCAGTTGAAGATGACCGAGGTGGCTCGGCGGCGTCACCAAAGTTGAGTGAGAAGATGGGGTCACGAGTGACAACGTCCGATAAAGGCAAGGCAACACAGGTGACAATGATAGGTTCCTAGGGTTGTTGATGTGCTCATAGAGCAGAGGGAAGGGCAGGTTTTCTCGCGAGGAGGGGCAACGACGGGTGGTGGGGCCTTGGATCTGAGAACGAAATCTGTAGATTCGACGACCACTCTAGCTGCGGTTGCCCAAAGATAGAGAGGTGACCGAGCGAAGGTGGCGGGCAAATTTGACACATGGTGCCCAGATTTAGGGTCGGTGGGACCAATGTGGCAGTGAAGGATGGATGGCAGAGCAACGAGGGCGCCGTCGACTGCGAGTAGGTGAGCTGACTACGACGATGGTGGAGGCGCATGGAGCAGAGTGACGTCGAAGGAGGAGGGGTGGCGGAGTGGAAGAAAGGGGGAGGGCTCATGGGGGATTGTGGGACAATGGGAGGCAAGGTGAGGTGGGGGAATCGCCTGCATTCGGGATGGGATGCGGGCGACTTTGTCAAAGACACTCCCTCGTTTAAAACCACTTTGGATTGACAACATAATTATTGTAGCCTCAAAATTTCCAATGAAACTTCTAGGGGGGAAGGAGTCTAAGTTTAAAATTCACACAGAGGCGGGGGAGGCAAAAATCCGATCTAGAATCAACTATCTGCAACGTGTCTTTCCCCCATGCTACAGGAAAAAGGAGTGCGACTAGCGGCAATTGAATCACTGACACAGATTCCATCGACCTGCTCAATGCATGTAGCCTACTAGTCGTTGGTGCTAGGGTAAGGGAGTGAATCCGCGCACGAGCAAGGGTCTAGAAGTAGTTCTAGTATGATAGGGCTAGGTTCTAGGGTTCCTCAGCTGGCGGGTAGTCCGGATCTAGGGATTTGGCTAAGCTAATGCTCCTCGGTTGCAGGAAACGGTGACGGCTACTTGAGGTTGGTTTTCCTCGTCGTGGAATCTAGCTCAAGGTTTGCCTCAACTAGGTTGCAACGGTGAAGGAGCTATCGCAAAGTTAGGGATGGATACTACATCCTCTTCGTTGCTTTCCTCTACAGATATTCTTCTCCAATGGGAGGGCTCGAGGAGGTTCTCAAAGCCATCGGCGACATCATTTTTCAGAGGCGGCAATTTTGCTCCTCTCCATGGTGCCATGGCGGAGGACCTTCTACACTACAGTTATGGAAAGTCGTTCCAACATCATCGAAGCAGTCATGTGAATTTCCTCGTCGCTTTTAACCCTACGAGGGTCAGGGCCCTTGAGGCGATGCACTCAGATGTGGCGACCGAAACGCCTCGGCTTCTTCTCTGGTGTTGATCGGTAGCTCAGTTGAGGACGATGGTGTCTTTTTTCAACTGGGACTTGTTATGTAATATTGGATCGAGGTCCTTGCTGTAAAGCCCAGAAGTCTTTCTCTACATTTTTTATCGCCTTCAACAGGAATAATTCAACTGCAACCTTTTCTCTTAAACCACCACCACAAATGGAAGTAGCCACATCTCCAATACAAAATTATACAAGGTATCGCACGTCCAAAGGTCCAATCATAACACAACCTGCACCACAGGATGCTGCAACAAGCTTAAGGGCTAAAGTAATCTCAACATATAGTTAAGCATGCAGCCATGCAGGCAGATAATCTAGGACTTGTCATTCCAACGATGTGTCGTCAAGGATTTGACACTCAGAAATGTCACTTAGCCGGCTCCACTACACCTTTAGTGAAATCACCTAAACCAGAATGCAATTATGCCCACTTGATCAATACTGAATATGGAATAAGCTGACAAAATGATAACTTTCATTCCCCCATCTGAAACATCAGCCCTTTATTTTAAAGTGCATTTATAGCCAAAAAAAAAGAAGAAGAAGCCGCTCCTACAGATTTATGTCACAATAACTTCTTACTCAACCAGCATTACCAATTAAGTTGCACAAACTTTCAATCAGCGTTGTGGTTTCGAAATACCCAAAGTTTGAGCAAATTTAACAAAGTAAGGATCAGACCGATAGGCAAGCCAGTACAGTTTAATCATGCAACTTTGTTCAAATTACCACCATGATCCATATACTACATGGCTAAAGGGTCAAGGATCAGTATCATCCTCCAATATGGGTAAAGAGCACATCTAACAGATACAACAATATGTGAATTGCTCAAGAGCAAACTAAAGAGTTTATTATGTCTCTAGAACAAGTGTAATAAGAACTTGTCTAACATTATTTATTAGTGTGCAAAAAAAAAAATTGACCATGAAGCAGAATTCCCACAATAAGGGAGACAATGACTCACTGTTAGGACATCAAACCATTTTGAGTGTTCTCAACAAGGCCCAACCATAACTATTATTCTAAAACATGGTTGGAGGCGTTAATTGCACTCTTGCAGAGAACATTAGGTTCTATTATCATGATAAACACCGTAAATTCTCGAACAAACATCCTTCCAAACTTGCCTAGAAATTCAGTAAAACCTTGTACATCATCCCTCATCTCAGCCATTAAATCATGTGCTCTTTTATCATAACACCTGGGCTGGTCAATTTTAACTTTCCAAAAAAAGAAAAGAAAATAAAGCCCTTCATGCATCACTACCATGTTCAAAAATTTCGAATGCCTTTATATTCCCTGTCAAGGAGACACCCCAAAGCAAAAGGCATCATCCTAGCTGAAGTCCTAAGGGATCATGAATACCAGCGGCAAAAAAGAGTAATCACAAGATAGATATGGAAGCACCATATAGATGCAGAATTCTAGTACTAGAGGACAGCTAATTATGATAGCTAATCAATTCACCGGACAGAAACATCCAATTCTCTAATGCCAACTAATACTGGGAGGGAAGATGGAGCGAGTAATAAATTTAGCAATAGATGCAGCAAGCAGGATGCAAAATTGTACTTGTGATCCTCAAGCAATCCCAGTTACCAAGACATCTTTAATCGATTTCACAAGCACAGGTGATTAGCCATAATCCATCTTAGAGTGATTTCACAAGCACAAGGTGATCAGGCACAATTCTTTGTAACAAAGAAACAGAAAGGGCGCCAATAAACTTGTAGGGTTCATTCGCAGATCTAAGTTAACTCAACAAGGACGAAGCAAATAGATGCTAGCCAACAACAACAACCTCCTCCTTACACATCAAAACCGCCTGATCTGATCTGACCTTAGGAAAGGGGGATCAGGCGGCGGCGGAGGCTGCGGTGCGGGAGCGGTAGAGCTTCCCGAAGACGTGGAGGGCGGTGACGAAGCCGATGAAGCAGAGCGACATGACGAGCACCATGGTGGGAGAGAGGCGCAGGCCCGGGGCCTCGTCGGTGTAGAAGCGGAGCATGTTGCTCCCGCCGGCGCCGGAGAAGCCCCCGCCCCCGCCGGCCGCGGAGGTGCGGCGGCGGCGCATGCCGGCGGCGGCGGCGGGCGTGCCACGGGGCCCGGCGGTGGCCGGGCGGGCGCCGCCGCCGCCGCCGGCGACGGAGGACTGGGACTGGGAGGAGGAGCGGGCCATGTTTCGCGGAAGGAAAAGTCTCGCACTCTTCTGGATCTCGGGCTCTCGGCGAGGCGGCAGCTAAACCAACACCCCACGCGGGGAAGGCCTGGCCACTGTTGTGGGCCCACCAGTCAGTGCCCCAGTCGCTTCCCGGCTCCCATGGGGAATTAAAAAAATAAAAATAAAAACCGAGCCTGACGATGGCTTATTACTGCACACGGTGAATAACAAATCATCAAGGGTAGTTGAAGCTCTCTTTGGTAGTTTGATTCACAGTTTTGACCCACAGTTGCATTGATTTGGTTTGGTTGAACCAATCTGTAATAGTTTATGTGGTTTTGGTTTTTGGGTTTGGAGGGTGTACTCAAAAGATCTTAATTTTTAGTTTTCTTTACCTGTTTATAAAGGCACTTAACTTTTAGCTTAACCAAACCAAACCGCATAAGAAAGATGACGGCTCTAATTGGTTCATGGTTTAGTTCGGTTCGGTTTGGTTGGGCTAAAAGTTGAGAACCATAAAATAACAATACGAAAAGATTAAAAAATTATGTAATTTTTTAAAAGATGTTTGAGTAAAATCCTACAAAACTTCGAAAAATTATTACAAAATATTACACCCAATAGTCTGTAAAAAAATAAATATTGATCCAACCGAACCAAACCGAACAAAACTGCGAACCAAAAAGAGCCGGCATGAACGATCAGTTCTTTTTTGAAGAGGAAAATAAGGGTAGTTTGAATGGTCAAAGTTTAGGACAAATAAAAATAAAACAAGATCTAGACTAAATATGGGTCATTCTCGATGCTCGGTCTCAAAACCAAAGTCCTACGTCTTGATGCCACCAAAGAAATCAAACTTGAATTTCAAGAGATAGGACACCATTATCAAAACCACAAATATTTCTTCCATTATTCTCCAATATTTCTTCAGATTTTTTGCACCTTGCACCTTGTTATGAAATCTCCCAAAAAAGTGGTCCATCTTTAAATCTTCAATACTCAAAGCTTGTAAGAGAATATATATCCTATAAAATCACTGATAAAAACAAAAAACAAAATAAAACAATTCCACAGGACTCCAGTTAAGTGTTTGTAGTTGCAACACAATCAAGAGCATTGCATGGCGAGAATTATATGATATATTTCTTCTATTCGTCACAAAGCGCCAACACTTGGCTAGTATCTACTTAAATACATGAGAAGCTCATTCTTTTTTTTTTTTTTGCTAAACCAAAGCTAGCAATTTTTTTTGATAAATAAAAAAATATGTACATCAGCTGTCACTTTAGTTCCTGATGATAACGACATGCTACAAAATTGCCTACACAATGGAGTTCTATACCCTGATAAACTGCTGCTTACTTGCAGCTTGCAAACCTACTGCTACTATATGGAACCATCCATCCTCCAGCATCAAGTCCTTTTTCAAAGACAAGGTAGGAAGGGGGTTGTACACGTCACCAGTGATTAAACAAAACAGTTTTACAGATGCTAATCAGAATCTGAGTCGATAGTTATTACTATTGATGATCTTGGTCTAATTGAACGTGTGACCTTATCATCATCTGAGTCACTCAGAACAATTATATCCTGCTCTCTTGGTCCTGAATTATGACCAATGTTGCCTACAAGTCTGATGCGGTTTCCATTTCCAAAGTTTCGTGTCAGGTCATTGGTAGAAGTCAAAGTTTCGTGTCAGGTCATTGGTAGAAGATGACATCAAGCTGGGATTCCCACTCTTGCTGATCTCCTGCTGGCCATTGTTATTTTGTCTGATTCTCAACTTCAGACAACTCAGATCTTCAGATAACCGTTCTTTGTTAATCCTGTGATTTACGGTACCCATGTTGAGCTTGGTTTCTATATGCGCGACTGTACAGAGAGTACCATCTGGTAAATGCCACTGCATAAGATCCTTCAATTCAGGTCCACCCTTAACTCTCCAGGAACCAGTAGGTCTTACATCGATTTCATATGCATAATCTCCACAGCTTTGGATCTAAATCACCATGATGCAGAGAATCAACGAATAATGCAAGATGGAATAGTGTAGACGGGAACATGTATTTCATAAAAGTAAAACTCACCATCGAAGTGATGCGATTGAAATAAGGATCAATGATTATGTTGTCTACAGAGTAATTCTTCATGCAAATTGGACATTGCCACTGCAGACAAGGAAAGAACGATGCATAGCTTAATAAAACCAGAAAAAAAAAGGAGGAGGGGTGATGTGAGAAAAACAATCAAACCTTCCGTGAACGTTCATTAAGTGTCACAAAAGCTTCTAAATCAAAACAACCCACGTGAACACAGGGTTTGAACCTACCAGCTGTCCTAATCCTGGAACCAGTTATCTGCCAAACAGCCAAAGTGCCAATATAAATTACCTATTACATAAGGAAGACATATAGTACATATCATCAAAAATAAAAGAAAAAACTACGCATTTGGTCCCTCAAGGATGGCCTGCGAACCAATTTAGCTCCTAATGTGGAATATTGGGCAAGAGTGGTCCTTCAATTAGCAAAATCGGACCAAAACGGTTCTTTGACTGGTCAAACAAATGGATTGCGGTGGTTTTCATTCACGTGTCAACACATGTGGCTAGTTTTGCTGACATGGCAAAATGCCATAGTTGAGAGACCAAATAGGTACTTTTCGAAAAGAAAACAAAATGACTACTAACATTTGTATTGAGTGCAAAACATACAATGAATCAAACATCTTACGTTGACAAAATGGGGTCAAAAGCATCAGCATCTAGGTTAAAATTTATAATAAACAATTAAACATGGATGCCAATTGTACGATAAGTAAATTTGAGCCTTGGGCTGCATCAAAGAATAATACTACATGGCACATGCTAATATTTTAATGGTAATGGGCATGAAGTCGGGTACAATAGACATGTCAGGGCAAGTAACAGCAGATGAGAAATATCACTAAGTATTCTAAGTAGGAGTAATGGCCAGAGTACTTACAGGGCATCGGAGATTGACAGAGATAAAATCGGCCACAACTTCAATGTCACTGTCACTGTCTGCATTATCTTCCTGAGTTCCACCACCAACACAGCGACGCACACGAGCAAGTGCATCATCAAAATTTTCACCATCTTGTTCCTTTGGCACCAAATTTAGGACCTGCCCACCATCAAATATTAGAAGAGAACTTAAAACAATAAAGCATCTCTGGCGTTGACTGGTTGACAGGTATTAACCTATCTTAGGTAACCATGCCAGTTTCTGTCCATCTCCTAGAGCTTGGGACAATAACCAGAAATCCTGGCCATGAACCCAACCAACCAAGATTTCATCAAATAAAATAGCTATCTTCTAGCTTCTAAGCTTACAGTGGAAGAGTTCATTTGGGGAGATAATCTAGCAGGGTCGAAGCTAAAGAAATTACAGGAAAAAGTACAACATCACAAGCATTTGTGGTGGAAAAGGAAGTTTAACATGCTTCAAATACTCTTAAATGTTTGTTGATCCAATTATTCCAGCTTTGCCAGATGTGTATTTCCAAAGAATACTGTAATTACCAATAGAAACACATTCCTTTGAGAAAATCCACAAAAAATAGTTACCTCTCCCAGGGATCTCCTCTTAACAATTCTGACACCCAAACAGAACGTGCGAGAGTCACTTCTAGATAACACAATCTTATTAGGTCCCTCTAATAAATATGCTGTTAACTGGGTACAGGAAAAATAATCAGGATCAACATATAAGAAACATAAAAACAGTAAATGTAACAAATCAATAAATTTTTGGGAAATCATTGTGAGTATATTTTTGAGAAAAAACATTGTGATGCTAGAAAGGAAGAGAATAGCATGCTACATGGTAGCAAGATACTTACTACGGAACAAGAATCATCTCTACCATTGGCCCCTAATTTTTGTGTAGCTAGCCTATCCAAAACCCTAACATAGAGACCTGAGACAAAAGAAAAAGAACTGCCAGCATGAATATTTCATACCGAGGATGATTGAACGTAATATTCTGTATGAAACGACAATTGGCACAACATATTTCATGTAACAAAATTGAGGCGGCTGGCATAGCTATCAGTATAAGGATGCAAGCTACTACATTCGTAAATTGCCAATATAAAGGCATAAACATGAACCCAATGCCGTAGATGCATACAGACGTGCATGTGCATATCACCCATAATAATGCAATCAATGATAACATTGGCAATGTAATGAAAGATGAACTAAAGATGACAAATGATTTTCACTGCAGCAACCAAGCACATCCAAGGAATACCACATGAAGCTTTAAAATAAAGTGCCATGCAAAAACTTAAGCACAAACCCATCCTGACAGTGAAAAATTGATCAGTCAAAGGGATACGAAGAATCACAATCAGGTGTATGACACAGAACACCCTGTCCATGTGATCATGCCTTCGGCAAGTTGTAGCACATCTACTGATAATGAGTAAGTATATTTAGCGATGTTTCTTCCAAGGACACCATGTACATTATAAATTCCAAACAAGTGCAATGAACTTGAGAATGTGTTTATTTAATTGAACAAATAATTTTCTATGAAATACTATCAGAGAATATGCCTCACGACATATTTTAAGCCAATGCAAAGGCCAGTGCACACAAATATGCCTCAGAGAATATACCATTACCATTAACTCGCATATTAGAACACAAAGGCCAGTGCATTCTAAAAGGAACTTTATCATTGAGAAGGATACACCAAACCTGAAAGAACATAAGCAACACAAAGGAAACTCAATGTCAAATTGGATAAACATAATCAAGTATTCTTCAATATGGCGTCAGATGTAAAGCCATATATGACTTGGTTATTCCTTTCAGTTACCAACCAAAAGTAGTTAAAATGTTACCCGTTTGGAAATATAGAAAAAGATAAATATGAATTGGGTTAGGCAACCAAATCATATACTTACAAACATACATTTGTAATTGAAATTTGAAAAACTTCATAATGCATGAGACCAATGAAATGATTATCCTTGACAAACCCCAATTAAAGGAAATGAAAAGGGATTTGAAAAAATAACCTGAAGATCATATTTATCTTTCTGTAGCATTTCCATATCAGCTCTTGATAGCAGAAAGGTTTTCTCGACATGCTGTACAGTATATAACCTGGAAATAAGAAAGGATCACAAATAAAAACAACATGCAATTTGCAGAAGTAAAATGCAACAGTTAACTTGTAATGAAACAGTGCAACTTCTGATGTCATCTAGTTACTCAAGTCTCAAGGTAACAACATGATCATTGTTTGTAAAATGATACTCCCTCCGGTCACAAAAAAAAGTCACCGTTGACTTTTGAACATGCTTTTGACCATTCGTCTTGTTCAAAAAAGTTATATATAAATATTATTTATTTTGTTATGTTTTGGTTTAATATTAAATGTATTTTAAGTATGACTTATATTTTTACATATTTGAACTAAATTTTTGAATAAGACGAATGGTAAAAGACGTGTCCAAAAGTCAACGGCGACTTCTTTTTGTGACCGGAGGTAGTATCATGTTTACTTTGTACAGACAACAAAAGGAATCATCCCGAGCACACAAACCATGAAGATTATAAAGCAATAAAAGAAGTACAGTATCATCACATCACGCAAAATGCGAAAAAAATTGACTAGTATGCGACATGCAACAATGAACCAACAAACTTCCTTGATAAAGTATGTTGAATAATTTCTAAATTCTAACATTTGGTATCCTAACTAGAATCTCCTTTTCTAATATTCCAAATAAAATGCCAAATGATAGAATACATGCTAAGTCATGATGCAACATTCTTTTTTTATGTTTTCTAGGCAAAAACTCCATATTATTTGTTAGGCCTATCTACAAAAAGGTCAGATCAAAGACGTTATAACAGCGACTAGCAAAAGTATTTAGATATAAAAGTTTACAACATAGTACAACTGCTGCAAACTTTCTTTAAAGCCATCCATAAAGTTGCATAGAAATTAGAAAGTTTGAGACATGGAAAAATTCAAGCCATCCATAAAGGTTTAGAAGGCAAAAAATTGTATGCACACAACCATCTTAGAGTACTCCTACACTTTGCTAATCACACCCATCTGATCTAAATCAAACAGGAGCATCACTCTTGTAGAAAACCGTCCTCCTCATAACATATTAAATCCTCATCCGAGACTCGAGTTTTTTTTCAAAAGCGAAACTCCTTGGATCCTACCCATCAGATTCAAATCGGACAGAGTTTATTAGCCGAGTGCACGAGTACATCAAGATGTTTGTGTGCACAGGATACATTGCAGGTTTTGAAAGGTAATCAAAGAACATAGTACATAAGTGATTGACAACATCATTAAGATAAAAAAGCTTTGTCATAGTATCAGATTCACTGTGTCATCTTCAATGTAAAATGTGCCTATTGATAAAAAGTGTGAAAAATATATGCAACATAAAAAGTAAAAGATGAAGAGGAAAACGACAAAAAAACAGAAAAAGAATGCAAAGCCCACATGGCCCTGCCCCCATATTGATCTTTGTAGTCCCACACAATCCATCGACAAGTTATGCACGCATTTAAATCAAAATAATGGATTACTCACAAATCTTCTTCTATGTTGGAGGGAGCTATTGACACTGGAAGCAATGGATGGTTAATAGTGACCCAGAAACTGCAATTATAGAAGGAAACTATGTAAGAACAATAGGCCATCTATATTGAAACATAATGGAACTGAGTGCATGATATTTTCAGGCTAAACAAGTGGCAAAAGGAAGTGCATAGAACAGGGAGCAAGAGGGGCATAAAAGAGATGCGGAAAGATTAGTTTTATAGCTGCTCAGTAAGAAGAGCTTCATATATGATTGATGAAATAGAACAAGTCAAAGATCAGATGTTTGAACATGGACTGACAAAGAGAACTAGAAACATCACATGATTAATGGCGCACACAAATAGCAATCAATCAATCAAGTAATCACAGAATGATCTGGTGGCTCGGTAAGGATGAGCTTTTTTAGCTAAGGAAAGGATGAGTTTGCAACCACATGAATATTTAGAAAAACTTACGGGTCTGCCCTGCTAATTCGGCACATCCAACAATAAAATGGGGAAAGTAATTCTGGAATAATGTTGTCTGCAGGCTTCTCAGGTATGATAACACAATCATAATGTTGCCATATGTTGCAATGAGGATCAGCACACTGAAAAGGAGTGAATATTATGGTGAGAAGCAAATGCAAAACAATATGTTGAGAACAAAACTACAGAATGCCACAAAATTTCCAAACAATGAGACAATTAAATGCTATATTTGACCCAAAAAAATGGAAAATTCTAATTTAGGACAAATTGATAGATTAGGATTTTGGACTACAAACTCTGGGCTTCCTCAAATAGTGTTTCAAAATATAAAAATATGAAACGTTTTGATGATTCATCATATGATCTAAAAAATCAACTGGAGTTTTGATGAACCCTTTCATTGTGAGAGATGTACCTTAATCATGGAATCATTGACCATGGAGTTACCACATGGGCAACAGACCTTAACCTCCAACTGAGCAGAATCATCTGATTTCTTTTCAGGCTTTACACTGTGCGCTGAGTCATTCTTTTTTTCAGAGCCTCCAACAATATTTGCAGGGTCTTGCATTTTTCTGGAAGCAGTAGGCAAAAGTTGACTGTTTACCAAAGCCTCTTAAAAGCAAATTGGATCATCTGAACATAGGTCAGCATATGAGGAAACGCAAACTCACGTGAAAGTTTTCTCAACTATTTTCACCACTATTTCTTTTGCAACCTTCTTTTTGTATGGTGTGTCGTTCATATTGGAGACTGCAAAAACAAAAAAGAAACTGATTCGCCATGAACTTCAGGGGAAATACACGAGTACAGAAATTCATTGTTTGAAAAACAATAAGGCGTGTACCTTGATCTTGGCCATCAGACAATAATGATATAATTCTGTGTACTAGTTCCTGTAAGCCATAACAAAACATGAAGCACAATTGGTTTAGAAGTAACATTTCAAAAAAATAAAACATTAATGCTATTGATACGTATAGGCCCTGAAAATCAATTCAATTCAACAGTTCTCCTTCTCCACAATAGAAGGGAGCACCAAAACAAATGAGCAAGGGTTGAGCGTATATCTATTGTATAAAAAGAGATACAGAAACTAAGAGTGAACAAACCTGCTTCCTTCCTTTCTTTGAAATTCCAAGCTGCTGCAGGACATCCTTGAGCTCTTTTACTTTGAACTGATCTAACTTATGCTACAACAAAACAATGACATTTAAAATAAATAAATTTTCATGTACAAGGTGGCCATTGATTCTGCTTGAAGGTAATGCAAACAAGAACAAGTTCTATTTCCATCAGATGATGAGAGGGCATATAATTATTTGGATCGGTATCCTCGATGCATACTATAGTTTGTGTAAGAGGATGCTTAGTCTAATTTAGAGACAGCCGTTGGATGTTACTGAATTCTGGATTGAAAAGAATGGTTGTTAGCTATTCAACTACAAGATAAGAATATTAAGCAGGACTGACATGAGTGAGGGTGGCATGGCAGGCACAACAATAACATTTTGCAATTTTGCAATGACCATCCAAATCTGTAACTCCGTTGTCGAATGCATTACATACAGAAATCTTGCTAGCACTAAATTACCGAGCGACGCAAGGATAATGCACTACCGTTGGTACATAAAGAGAAAAGAATCGGGGCATCGGAAAGATGAACTGAAAGTTTCGCAGACCCTCGTCGGCCACACGTTACAAGAAGCGATCAGCATGCAGGAAGCTACATAGGGGACTAATCGAAGCAGGTGAAGTTAGGTTCGTGGGCAAGAATCAGGCAGGGGCTTTAGAAGAACGGTGGGGGTCGGAGATCAGTAGAAGGGAAGGGAAGGGAAGAAGGAGAGCAGAGCAGAGCAGCAAAGACGAGAAGGGAAGAGAAGAAAAGATAGACCTTGCAAGCGGCGAGCACCGAGTCGTCGGCGGGCAGCGACGCCATGGCGCCGGCGACGGCGACGGCGATGGCCGGCGATGGCAGCGGCAGAGGAAAAGAAAGAACAGCGGGGCCAGGAAGGAGCAAACAGCAAAGGAAAAGCGGGAGGAGGATAGCGAGGAAGCGACACGTGTACATAGAAGCACGGATCTCAAAGCGCAACGCTTGAGCGTACCTAGCAGAAGCTCTACATGGTGTTGTAAATTTGCAGCACATATAGAGTGTCTGGTAGGTGAGGAAATCTTTTTAAAGTATAGTGTAAAGTCTGAAGGAACGTTTGCAGCGAAGCTGTAAATTTGCAGCATTGGAATTTGCAGCGGCTTTTAGAGCTGCTGCTAGCTTTGCTCTCCTAGCCTTATACCCATGGCTGCGGATGCAGAGGAATACTAAATACTAAAACCTAGCCTTCCCTCGTCTCCCTCTCACCCACGCGCCGCCGGCGACGACGAAAGCCTTCACTCGCTGCTCCCGCCGCCGCCCATGGCGTCCTCCTCCGACCCCGTACAGCCGCCCCAAGACGAGCCGCCGCCGTCGAACCGTAGCGGTGAGGCGGCGGGCGAAGGGGAAGCGGAGGAAGACGGAACCCTAGAGAAGGCGCAGCTTCTCTTCGACCAGGGTTCCAAGGCCATCGAGGGAGGGGACTTCCTCGACGCCGTCGACTGCCTCAGCCGCGCCCTCGAGATCAGGTTAGGGTTCCCCACTTCCACCCTCACCGGGGACTTCCCATTCCCACTCTGTCTCTGTCTGGTAATTACTCGTAGTTAGTATGGTATGATGTGCGAAGTGGGATGATTGTCAACCAAAATGCAATATTCTTTTCAGGGACTTGATAAACATGTACGTGTAAATATTTCATCAGATCACAATTGATTACAGTGTTCAATGTGATGTTCTATCTCAGTTTGCACTACGTCTCATTGGCCTCTTTTTTGTCAGTGACAAATTTTACACCGCTCTTGTCATCTAGGGTTGCACACCATGGAGAACTTGCTTCGGAGTGTGCTAGCACATATTACAAATATGGATGTGCCTTGCTATACAAAGCTCAGGAGGAGACAGATCCTTTGGGTGATGTTCCCAAGAGTGCACCGAGTGAAGAATCAACGAAAAGTACAAGCAGCAAAGTTGACAGTGGAGGCTCAAAACCCTCTGCTAGCAATGTTGAGGATGCTCCGTCTTCGGAGAAAGTTGACACTGACCAAGGTATATGAACATATCGCTACGGCACTACCCCTATACTCCACGTACCATCATGTACAATGAAGGACTTCATTATTCCAATTATCTGTATAGTTGCGGCATTCTACATATTATGACATTTTCTGTTCCTTTGTTCATAGCTGCTAAAGAGTATTTAAAAATAAACTGCTAATCTGTAATGTACTTCTCCATTTGCAAACGATATTTTTGTATGTGTTTGGAATTTGGGGCCATATATCAGCTATCTTCTAGGTTCACATTTTTAAAATTTTTCCATTCTTATTTTTGCACTTGGAAATGCAACATAAAACTGTAAGCATATTTGAACTGCTGGTTTCATTTCTGTTTCTTGTGATTTTTTGTTTTAACCGGTAAACCGGTTTATTTGTGTGTCCAGCTTTTACAGAAACAAAAGGTCCTCCCCCCTTCCTTTTTTTCGATTATGTGTTATAAAAAACTAAGATGAGTGTAAATAATTTGTCTCACGTTTCCATCGAAAATCCTAACTAATTCCTTTTGAGTGTAACAACTTATTGATCAGCGTGGTCAGTTGCTGATGCTGATTTCTGTTTTTTACTTGCAATTAGTTTAATACTATACAACATAGTACTGATAGTCATTAATTAGGGCAAAACTCAAATGACAAAGATCAGGAGGATGGGGATGGTGACACCGACAAGGATGATGATGAGATCGGAGGGGATGAAGATGATTCTGATTTGGATCTGGCATGGAAAATGTTGGATATTGCAAGGGCAATAGTTGAGAAGAGCACAGACAACACTATGGAGAAAGTAAAAATCTTTTCTGCTCTGGCCGAAGTCTCCATGGAAAGAGGTAGCCTCTGTTATCTTAAAATTACTCTTCTACATTTCATTGGTGAACAGTAGTCTTGATGCTCATGCCTCACATTTTATTTGCAGAGGACATAGACAACTCACTTGGTGACTATTTTAAAGCTCTGTCTATCTTGGAGCATTTGGTTGAGCCTGATAATCGTCGAATTGTTGAACTGTATCCTCCTTGTGTAGCAATAAGTAAATAACAGTGTCTATTCTGACATATAATAGTGTAAAGATCATATTTGTGGCTCAACCACTCAAGTGTTGTGTTGCTTGCATTGCATCCTTGTGGGGGTATATCTCTGGGGTTTCAGAGGTATATTTTTGTCAGTTAAGTGGAGATTTTGCTTAATTTTCTGCTTTTCACACTATTATCTATAAACATCAACAATTTTAATTTATTCGTGTTTACTCAAAACTTGCACTGGTACCTTAATTGAAATAAATGTGCATCCTAGTCCTAGTGTAAATGTAGCGACGAAAATTGACCAATGTAGAAGAATTCAGATAATGCTGGTTGCTTGTATATTCCAGTTTCACCTTCTCTGTTGTTTGCCTTAATTTAGCCGTAGAAACTTCCGCATATGTTTGGTCTTTGAGCTGGCATCCAAGATTGGAGATGCTATACCATATTGTGCAAAGGCTATCTCCTTATGCAAGTCACGTCTACAGAGCCTAAAAAATACCAAGGATGCATTGCTGGCTGGTAAAGATGACAGTGCATCTGTTGTTGAAGGAGGCTTAGAAAAATCTGCCCTAGAAAATGAGATAGAGTTGCTTGCTGGGATATTGACTGAGCTTGAGAAGAAGGTAAATAATTTTGATTTTGTTTTGCAAATGAAGATGATTTTTCTTGCATGTAAGGAACAATGACATCTGAATTGTTTGGATTCAGCTTGAAGACCTGGAGCAAGCAATGTCAACCCCAAGCTCTGCTCTAGAAGAGATTATGAAGAGGATCGCCTCAAAGGCAAGTAGTGAGCAGAATGTTGCCAATGTTGTGCCAAGAGTTGCATCTTTGACTTCTTCACAGATGGCTGCATCAAACAACGGCTTTGATTCCCCAACCATGTCTACGGCAGCAACAACCGGAAGCACCGGAAGCACTGTAACGGACCTTGGAGTTGTAGGCAGAGGTGTCAAACGAGCTATCGTCAAGCCGATCTCTGCTGAATCTTCTTCTAAGAGACTTGTGGAGGATTCATCATCTGTAAAAGGTGGTACCAGCGACATATCTGATGTTCGCCCCACACCACAAGATGGCGATGATTCTGTATCAAAATAGAGTACATTTTCGTTAGCGTACCTCCTGTTAGCTCCTGTCAGGGAGTTGCTGCTACCAGTTTGGGGTAGCTGTTTAGTAACTTGCAGCAACCAGTTAGCTCCTGTCAGTAAGTTGCTGCAACCAGTTTGGAGTAGCAGTTAGTAGCTTGCAGTAATCAGTTTGGTGTCGATTTACTCCGTGGATTGCTAATGTAAACTGTTACGTGCCCATTAATGAGAGCTGTTAAATGTTAAGAATCGCGTGAACCCTCAACTCTTCGGAGCTTATCGTAGCCTAAACTGGTGATATGCTTATTAAGCGTGAAGGTTCATTCCTGGTTGGTATTGTGAGCTGATGGTGTGTGCTTCTTTGAGACGCCATTTCATTTTACGTTTATGATCATACGCATGCTCGCCTTTTTATTTCCCTGCCATTGAATGTGGCTGCTGTCACCAATCGCTTCGCTTCCGCGCGAGGCTATTGTTTATTCTCCTGTTTTGATTACGGAGTACGGTTGCTGCAACTCGAAATTTTTTTGTTATGCATCCAGGTATAATGAGGTACCAGGTGTCAGTTAATTTTCAAACATGAATCATTGGCTTGTATGGATGATGATCCACACTGAACTAGGAAAAAATATTTAAAAAAATAGGAGTGCATCAGCAAGGTCGCTGCCAGCTTTGACCACGTTTTGCGCCGCTGGGATTTATGCTTATTTTCCCGGATGCTTTATGCATTTAGGACCCTCTACTTTTTTATTTTTACATGCTTCAATGTGTTCGAGTCCTTTGCTCGTCTTTATTTTGCGATTTGGCATCATCCTTTTAATCGTCCACCGCTCGCGATCTTGTGATTGTGTTATTGGTGATTGGTGATCTCATTCGACTACCACAAAATTATAACATTGAACATTTGAACACAACATATAAACACCTTATTTATCCATTATCAAAGAAAGAAGACTTGCCAACCACTCAAGACAAATCATAATGCTTCACCAATAGATTTATTTTTTCCAACATTTTGAAGCAACAAATATAACCCTGTAAACTAACTTGGGATGTAAATAGATTAAACCTCCAATATGAATTGTTGATTATTCTCCGTCGTTCCAACAACACAACACCACAGCGATGACTAACAGAATTATAACTAACGATGATCGTCACTAAGTCGGACAAATCTCACAGTGGCACCTAATGCCTTTACACCAGTATCTGTTGACACGCCCCCAACCAAACGCCTCAAACTTGCAGTCAAACTTGCAGAAGGGTTTAAGGCAGATACCGGCCCAGTGGCTGGTCGTCCCGCAATTCTGTGTCGCTGTAAAAAAAAAAAATATAGCAACCCATCAGCAACCAAGTGACAACACATATATACATTATATTAATTGGACCATGCTGATTAACAAGTATATATAATATAGGCAGATGACATTAAGGATATATATATAACAAAAGGCAAAACATACATTGTGGTTGATCTTCTTGAGAAGAGGTAGGGTCTCCTAGCAGCAGAAGCACCAGGAGGACACAAACGCTCGCAGACCTTGCATCCATGGTTCTCTCTCTCTCTCTCTCTCTCTCTCTCTCCCTCACCGGATTTCGTTCTGGGTTGGAATACGTATATACGCGAGGAGCTAGTGTACATAACGCTGTCTTATGTAGTTGCTAATGCACCGTGTGTGTTACTAGTTTGTTAATTGGCACGCGTAAGACCCGGGCAGGGAATCTATTTGTGCAATGCATGAATGGGCTGGTTGAGCCTCTGATTAATTTGCATGTAGGCCACGGTGAAGTTTATTGTCATGTTAGTTGGATTTGCATGTAGGCGGTGATTAATTACGCGTGGGCTTAATCTAATTTGTTGGTCGAGCTAGCGAGCGGCATGCACCTCGGTCTTCAACTGGCGGCTGAATCTTTCAATCCTGAGCCATGCACCTCTTCATCTATGCAATTTATTTGCTTCAATGACGACTCAGAAACCCTCACGTCCTCTCCTTTTTATCCTCTGCGCCGTGCACCGCTGAGCTTATGCAATCCATCGCACAGCCCAAAACCAATTGCTCTCAGGCTAGCTACATTGCAACTTTGCTAATTTGCTTTGCGGTTCGGTTCCATCCAGTTTGGTCGAGACAAAAATAAAAAATCTTTATAAAACATATGAAGAGTAAGAAAATATTTTTTAAAGTATTTCCAAGATCTATGAGAAAACCTCGTAAAGACTTATTTTAAGATTATTACAAAGTAATGAATGGTCTGAAACATAATTAAATTTTGATCGACCAAATAAAATCAAACTACACCACGAATGAATCAAAGAAGATCTCCGTGTCATTGCACGCGTGCAACCCACGCACAAGCACTTGCACCTGCACGTATACGTGAGTCGATCGAGCACACCACACTGCATGCATGCTCGTGTTTGCTGGCCAGCATCCATGCAATATATACGTACACACGCTGCATGCACGTACACACGTGCAACTAATATATCTGATTCTGTGATTCCTCCTCATGCGCCATCTGAACATCTAAGAACATGCATGCGCGTGAGACACCATCTGCGCTATGCATTTAAATCCAATTCTTATAAAACAAATAAAAAACAAAAAATACACCTCACTCTTCCGTATATATGCAGTTTAGTTCATAAAAAATCCGATTAAATAGCTAATAATGATTGCTTTAGTGTACAGATCAGCTGTGAACTAGTGTAACACCCTGACCCAAATTCGCTTAGAGCCTAGCCCATCTACGGGGCTGGTCCATGCATGCATAGCACCCACTTAGACTTTCGTCCTCGCTTCGTCCAAAAAGGTTAACCCGGGATGCTATGTTTGGCTCCAATATTCATTATATGCTACTTCAACTCTGTCTCAACTACCAATATAGGACTAACCCCACAATCACATCCACATGGGCCACATGGGCCTCACAACACATCAGGCCGGAGTATTACACTTACCCATCCTTAATGGGCTGATGCCCTCATTAGCACATCGCCTAAGCGGCAAATGTCTAGGAACCCCCGTCGGTATACGGCCGTGCGTCTAGTGCCGACCCATATGCCATGCCGTGTGACCACTCTGAGCCCACACAAGCTATGCGCAATATGCTCGTTGTTGGTGATTCATGAGCGGCCCACCCCGAGGTGGGTCTTGACCCGATTTCGTACCAGCCTACTGCGCGTACAGGAAGACTAAAAAGGTCACCCTTGGCCGTACCAAAAATTAAGAACGTCTAGTCCGCCAGAGTCTTTTTCGGGCTTGACCAAAGTCAACCACGCCCCCAGCGGCGTCGCATACCTCCCGGGCTATCCTTAGCCCGGGGGAGGGTCCCGCGGACAGTCCACCTGTCTCTGGGCAGGTGGCGATAGCTGTCATGCCCCACCATACTTTCCCCGGCCTTGACTGGGAAGAACTGTACCTCCCCGGGGGATCCGCAGCCCGGGGAGAGGCGCGCGGGCAGTTCGCCTTGTCATTTACCCTCTTGGGCAGATGGCAACAGCTGCCACGCTACGCGACGCCCCCGACCGGTGGCTTGGGGCTGGCTCGGTCCAGTCAATGCTATATTGGGGATAAAGGAAAAGTGCTTTCTCCCTGCGTAGCTTGCATCCTCGTATTGGCGTTCTAAGACGAACACGTGTCCAGTACTGACCAGACCAGCTTCTCTTTGCAGGCCACAGACAGGACGGAGCCCCGGAATGAGATAAGGGCGCCGCTACTAAAGATGGACAAAGCAGAGGTAGGCGCGGGGCCCGCCATATCAGCTCCGGGCAGCCCACCGCGCCCATAAAAGCATCGGCCCCGAGAGCATTAGATTCCAAGCACACAGAGCCTAAGAGAGCACCAGCATCCGAAGCTTCCTTAGCAGTAGCCGTAGTCCTCGGTCACTTCAGTGTTCCACATTCCCTTGTAAGCTCGGGACCGGCACTTCCCAGCCCGGTCTCGACACTCTTGTACTGTTTTTCACCATATAATCAACGAGAGCTGGAGTAGAGCTATTACCCGGTAGTGGGGGCTCGAACCAGGGTAAAATCGCTTGTGTCTTCACGGTTTGTATTCCTTTCGCCTTTCTTCTTTCTCCCTCTCTTCCTCACCGTACGGCAGATCTGTGCCCGGATGGCCAAGTCGCACCAGGCGTAGTCCGAGAAGACCGCGCGGCCTAAGCCCCTACGAGCTCGGCCGCCGCCCCGGGCTGCCGGGAAGGGTTGTCGTTGGGCCTCACTCCAACCACAAATTCGTCTGCCGGTCCGTGGACCCGCTGCTCTCCGAGGCGCGTTTCCTAGACACCGACACTCGCGCAACTAAGCCCACACGATCTGTCGCACAACGAGGGTTGATGCTCTGATACCATCTGTAACACCCTGGCCCAAATTCTACTTTCAACCTCGCTTCGTCCAAAAAGGTTAACCCGGGTGCTATGTTTGGCTCCAATATGCATTATATGCTACTTCAAACTCTGTCTCAACTAGCAATATGAAACTCATCCCACCATCACATCCACATGCCTCACAACACATCGGGCGGAGTACAACCTATACTGTAACACCCCGGTTCCTCAAGAACCCAGAATGCTACTAACTCTCGTAAATACTCTAAATTTCAGCACACTTTGCCTGATTTTTCTCCAGATCCACAACATAGATAGACAAATAACATTAATCTTCACAGCATATCGCCATAACAAGTCTCAATCAGAACGGAATCCCGACAATTCAAACAAATATTTTTTCTTACCTATAACGACGACGGAGACCAAAGAAGATAAACAATGCAACACACCAGGACTTAATAACTACAAAACCAACATAAGTTTTGATTCTGAATTGCTCTTAGGATGGTGAAGGCATGAAACATAGCTAAGTTATACACTAAGTAAATCGGTCTATTCACTTTAATGTGAGAGAAAGTGAGTGCTCATAACGATGTGCTACTTCCCAAAGCCCCAAGTATGATGATGCTATCTGTTACCTAAAAACCAAACAAAAAACAAGAGTGAGTATCGGGGAATACTCAGCAAAGCATATGTATAAATAGAGAGAACGATAAAACATTATTCATAAATCCGTACTCAAAATAACCACCGATCCAAAACCCCAAACAATTCACTTTTCATCCATTCGATGCAATGCATGCACATGCGTCTGTACTGTGAGCTCATACCGGTATAGCTAGGTGCGCACCCGTCGATGCCACACCTTGCCCGTCCTGATTCAGGCGGGGACCAATTACTCCACTCCCGTGGAGTACCTACCAAGTAGGACTTCAGAGCACTCCGGACTAGTCACTTTTGACTTTCTCGCCGACCTCACCGGACTAGTCAAAAGTGACTTTCTCACCGGCCTGGCTCATATGCACATGATGCAAAATACTCTTCTTTCATACAGTCATCACATACTTCCATCATAATAATAAATATCAAAATACTCAATTTAATCAACATATAGCCATTAGAACTACTCATTCACAAATCAAGATAAAGAACGTAACACTATATTCTCAACAAAGCTCAGTACAATTAACATCTATCTGTTTTATATATACTTGCCTTTCAACCGCAAGAACTAGGATGATGCGTAGTTGACGTCGATTCCATACCTCCACCTATATATAGAGCATACTAATAAATCTCAAAAGAAAGCTATCTATAAGAGCAACATAGATAATCTACACCATGCCAACAATCGCTCTCCCCAAAATAAGCCATCTAGGACTAATAGACCTTTAAAGTCAGAAATTAACTTTCCGGACAGCAAACACTAAAATCAACATAACTCCCAATCCGCTTATCCGATTATCGCACTCTTGTACTCGAAACGGAGCTGAGACCTAGACACACAATTTCTTTCATAAGACCAAATTCTGAATCGGATCTTAAATATACCAAAACCTCATCTGAACCTACTGCATATAAAACCAATCTACTAAAACTTCACATTCTATAACTATACCTCGTTAATCTACAAAAATTATCCTTTGATTAGGAGGACTTTCTTGCGAATATATCTAATTCGTGTATTCAAAACAAAATTGACAGAGAAATTAAAACCAAAGGCAAACCCAAGGTTTCCCTTACCTTCTTCCTTCTCTCTTCCTCCCTTCCCCTTCTCTCTTACTCTCTTGGCCGGCAGTCACAGGCCAACATCGGCGGCGTGCAGCACGTGGCACCACTGCACGGCAACGGTGGCCACTAGACGGTGGCGGCGCGGCCACGGGACGGCGATGAGGGACAGGTGCATTTTCTTCCTTCATTCCATTGATGTCTAATTATTTCTTAGCATCACATAAAATAGTTTCTTACCCAAACCTTCTTACTACTTAATTAAAATTTCATGGTCATTTTCGTCATACAAATACTTATTTCTTCAGGCCACCATAGTCCCTATTATTTATCATTTAACTTCCTTAAACTACTAAAATATTCAATTAACTTACTTCAACTACTAAAATATTATTCTGTAATTTTTACATAAAATGCTAACCACAGTCAGTCACCGACTTTACATGCGCATGCATGCAACATAAGAACCTAATATCTAATTAGCTAATGTTCTTGCGCGTGCCCCCATGCAACACAACCCTTACTATTATACATGAAATATTAAACATGGTCAGTGCACGAAAGTTTATTAAACATACGACCTTTATTGAAATAACAACGTTATTAGTATATCTACGCTAATATGTGTTAAAGATTCGTTCAAACCCCGTTCTTTCATTACAAATTATTTTAACAACACGATAAAATATTTGGTTAGCTAACTTTCAACTACTACAAAAATTACTCCATACCTACTCCTGCATATTCGGTGTACTACAAATCATTCTATACTTACCCATGCATAAAACTATCACATGCATATTCTATCAACATATTTTCTTACCACTACTAGAAATTATTCTATACTTAGTCATTAAATTTCGAGTTTACAAGTTTGCTCATGATGGGTCAATCAAATATTCAAATGCATTGTAACATCCTCATTTTTTTTATGAAAAATAAAAGTCATGCATCGCATTGCATCAAATAAAGTTTGTGAATAATATTTTTTTAAAAAAATAAATAAATAAAAATGAGTATGTTACTTTTTAAAAATATATATTTAGTTTTAATTTATGATCAAAGGCTTCTATATTTTTAGGTTACCAAAATCCACAGGAATGCTCCCTTGGAGATTGTTGCCACTAAGGTTCAATACTAACAACTTATCAAGGTTTCCCAAGCTAGCTGGCACAAGAATAGTGAAAACATTATGTGCAAGACTAAAATTTATGAGCCCTGAAAGATTGCTGATAGAGGGAGGAATTATGAAACACCTCTCAACAGTTAGAAAGTTATCCGTCATCAAATTAGTCATAATGGTGTAATTAGAGATAGAATTTTTTTAAGACATTAGTTCTAAAACATCTATCTGTCTCTCAATTACCTTGATAAATATATTTCAGTACACCCCTGATAAAACTCCTATGGCTTCTTGATGAAACTCTTGTAGCTACACATTAAGTTGCCTCGAAATGGAACACTTCCAAAGTAACAAGAGAATAGGAGATCAATAGCCCAAGTAGAAGAATTTCATAATAAATCCTCTAACTTTGTGCTAAGCAGTTAACACAGGCGTACTCTTGCATACACCCATCCTCCCTCGGCCAATACATATACCTATAGTCAAAAATTAGTTGTTTCAATCTATCTATCAATGATTGCACCCGTGGAAAATTCCAGATGCAACCTACTTCCGTTCTTGCACTTCCTTAAAACTCAACCCTTCATCTCTCGTGCCACAATCTATCCTTCTTATAAGTTCCTATTCCATCCTTCTTGAAATAAATCGTGTGGCTGCATATCTCATTGCCGTTAACATCAAAGGTTTTCTAACACTTGAGCCCTAGTTAGCAAAGTCCCCTACATCAAGAATTTCTTGACAGAAAACAATCAAATCATAATAAATCAACAAATCAAAATAAATAATAAAAGATAAACTAGATTCCACGAACTATGCTCAAGTTCGTCTCATGGTGACATGATCCCAAATAATAATAAACAAATTTGCTTATTAAGATTTAGAATCTATCATATCTCCCTTCACCTAAATGCAAAGTCAAGATTTAAGCTGAACAATGACAGCTTAACCACCATACATACACTACACTCCCTTCATACATGATTTTTAAACAACGACACCTCTTGGTAAAGCAGACTCATGCTAAAAACTCATCACATCAATGCCAAGAGTTATATTTAATCATTTATTAAAACCAGAGCCTAATCACATGAGTGTCCTAAAGTTCAACTTATAAAACTTCGTACACCAACTGGAGTCTGTACAAATATACAAACAAATAATAAATGAATCTCAATTAAATATACCACATCCGGTCTTGTACAATGGCATTGCATACCAGCTATTACAAACTCCAATATTAATCTCAAAGTTAATTACATCTTTTTTTTGAGAAAAAGGTAGGAGAACTGCCTTGAATTAATTCAAAATGAAAGTTACAAGGACAAAAATTAGGGGGAGGTTTAGGCGCATTCCCCCTGGACGAGCGCTACAATTGAGTTAACTTATTACAAAACGGGCGTCTGCCGCCATCCAAAGACGCAGGACCTCCAGGAGCAAATCGAAGAATATCATCGGTGATAGCTCCTTCGATTTGAAAATACGATTGTTCCTTTCAAGCTAGAGATGCCAAAGGGTTGCTAGCACGACCGATCGTAGACCCGGGGCTAGGTTGGATTGCAGGATGTCCTTGGTCCACCAGGCGTTGAGATCATCAGTGTGGATCCACGCAGAGCGAAGTAGGCATGGCGCGTTGAGCCTGAAAGCCAGGAGGTCCCAAATGTGGGAGAAGGGGCACTCGAGGAAGAGGTGTTCTGGGGTCTCCAGGCATCTGAGGCAAAGAACACAGAAGTAGTTATTCGGCAGTCCCCTTCGCAGGAGGGCGTCAGCAGTCAAAACCCTTCGTAGGAACAGTGTCCAAGCAAAGAACTTGCACTTAAAGGGCGCCCACTGCTTCCAGATTAGCTCTAGCGCTGTCGGAGAAGTTCTTCCCATGAATTGCATGTGGTACGCTGAGCGAACAGAGAAGTTCCCGTCTGCAGAGAAACGCCAGATGGCTCGATCCTGATGGTTTGGACGGAGTGCAGTACAACTGATCTTTTGCCAGAGGGAGATCAGCTCCACGGCGAGGTTGGGGGCGAAACTCTGTCGTAGGTCCAACAGTCATTTGTTATTGTGTAGGGCCTCCACGACTGTGCGATTTTTTCATGTGGAGGCCGCAAAAGTCCTGGGGCCACTTCCTTTGGAGATTTCCCAAGGAGCCAAGCGTCGGTCCAGAAGAGGAAGGTGGCTCCATTCCCAAGAATCAACTCAGTGCCAGCTCTAATGAGTGCTACGACAGTAGGGTCTACCCGGTCCAGCGAGACGAGGCATGATTTGGGGGAGCCAGATTTGGCCAACCAAAGCCAGCGCAATTGTAGGGCGCGAGCAAAATTCTTCAAGTCGAGCACCCCGAGCCCCCCAAGGGTAGTCGGGGAGCAGACAAGTTTTTAGTTGACACGACACCCACCCGTGGTAACATTGTCATTCCCCCACCAAAGCCAGGCACGGCGCAACTTGTCGATCATCTAAAGGACCGAGGTAGGCGGGGAGATCACTGACAGGGTGTAGGACGGTAGGGCCGAGAGAACCGACCTGAGCAGTGTGGGTCTATTCCCTTTTGACATCATTTGCCCTCGCCAGCCAGCCAGACGGCCAGCGATCTTGTCGATTAGAGGTTGGAAGTGGACGTGCTTTAGCTTCTTGATGGCGAGTGGGAGGCCGAGGTATGTGACCGGGAAGGACGTTCGTCGCGCGGGTAGGTCGGCGAGAATGTCGTTGAGGCCAATCCCCTCGCACCTGATAGGAACAACCTGACACTTTTCGAAGTTGGTTTGCAGGCTAGAGATTGCGCCGAATCTCTACAGAATTTGGGCTAACGTCGAGATCTCTTCCATGATCGGAGCCACAAAGATTGCAACATCGTCAGCGTAGAGGGGGATACGTAGATTAGCCGGGATGCCTCAAAGCGGTGAAAGGACACCCTGCTCAGTGGCTATGTGCAGTAGGCGTTGCAAGGGTTCGATTGCGAGGTTGAAAAGAAAGGGGGACAAGGAGTCCCCCTGGCGGAGCCCTTTACGGTGGATGATGAAAGGGCCTGGGGAGCCATTGAGGAGGATTTGGGAGGAGGAGGACAGTAAAGAGGAGGCAATCCAATTCCTCCGCTTATCACCAAAGCCGCGAGCACGAAGGTTATCTAGGAGGTAGGGCCAAGAGACTGAGTCAAAGGCTTTTTGGAGGTCTAGCTTCAGCAGGAGGGCCGGCGTGGCGGATCTGTGGAGAAGTTTGGATTTGCTTTGCACAAAAAAATTATCTTGGATGTGGCTTTTTTTATGAAAGCACTCTGACAGGGGGATATGAGCTCATCTATGAAACCGGCTAGGCGAGTGGAAAGAATTTTAGTGAAAAGCTTTCCAAAGCTATAGATAAGACTGATGGGTCGATAATCCGATGCTGAAACGGGGTCTTTTTTTTCGGGATGAGGACAATCGAGGCCGAGTTAAGACTTTGTGGTGCAGTGCAACCGTGAGTGAAGAGGCACTGCAGGGCCGCAAGAAGATCAAAACGGATGAAATCCCAACAAAACTTGAAGAAGACCCAGTTGAAACCGTCTGGCCTGGCAGATTTATCATTAGGCATCGCCATCAGGATGTCGTGTAGTTCTTCAAGAGAGATGGGCGCCTCAAGGGACGAAAGGTCGGCTGCTTGGAGGCCGCTATTGTTTCAGTTGAGGATGAAGGAGGAGTCGGATGTGGTTGCATGCGGTGCACCAAAAATGGAGCTAAAATGGTGGTGCAAAGAGTCTGCCATCTCGTCGTGGTTGGTAAGGGGCCCACGATTGGCTCGAGTGTGAATGTAGTTTCTGCGGCGCCGCGAGTTTGACCGAATGTGGAAGTATCTTGTGTTGGCATCCCCGAGCTTGAGCTAGTTAAGCCTTGATCGTTGTTTCCAACGGATTTTCTCAATAGCGGCTAGGCCCAGAATACGAACCTTGAGCGCCCGCCGCAGCGAGAATTCCAGGGGAGAGAGCGGGCGACTCTCCATAGCCATGTCGAGGAGGCAAACTACTTCGGAAGCAATGGTGAGCTGGAGCTTGGTGTCACCGATGTTATTTCGGTTCCAAGTTTGCAGAGCCGTTGCAGTGCGGCGGAGCTTGATTCGAATAACCTGTAAGGGGTCGGCCAACGTGGGAGAGCTTTCACACCAAGCTTGTTTGGCCACCTCGAGAAAACCCGGCATTTTGGTCCAGAAATTCTCGAAGCGAAAACGCCTGGACGGTCGACGAAAGGAGCTCACGGAGAGCAGTAGGAGGCAGTGGTCGGAGGCTGACGAAGAGAGCGATGTGAGAGAGGAGGCCGGGAAGGCCGTCTCCCAACTTGGGGTGCAGAACATCCGATCAAGCCTAACCAAAGTTGGATTGACTTGCTCGTTGCTCCATGTGAACCGCTTCCCGGCAAGGTGAAGCTCGTGGAGATGACAGCTGTCTAAGGTGCTTCGGAAGAGGTTCATAAGTCGGCGATTGAGGTTGAGGTTGTTCTTGTCGGAAGCCTTGTAGATGAGATTGAAATCACCCAAGATTAACAAAGGTTCCTGGACAGTGCCATCGATGGTTTGGAGCTCATCGAGGAAGGCTTCTTTCTCCGAGTCAGACTGAGAGGGGCCATAAACATTGGTGATGACCCACGATTGGCTCGAGTGGGTGCAGGCGACCTTGGCAGTGATGGAGTTGTGCCGCAGCAGAACATCGGTCATTGAGATGGAGCTATCATCCCAAAGTAGAAGAAGGCCTCCGCGGGTCCCGATAGCAGGGAGCTGGAGTGAGCAGCGGAGCTTGTGGGCACCGACCTCCCCGAGGATTGGAGCCCCAAAGGGAGGGAGCTTGGTTTCTTGAAGAGCCAAAATAGACGGGTTGTGAGAGCAGACGAGGTTGGCGACGACGTCACGCTTGGCAGCGGAGTTGAGACCATGGATGTTCCAGGAGACAATCTTCATTGGGAAACTCGGTGGAACAACAAACCAAAGGAGTTAGCGAGGCCTAGCCAGGTAAGTCCTCCACACAGGACATGCCCACAGTAGGCAGGTCTAGGCTTGGCCTGTCAAGACCGCACAGGTCGGACACGGCATTGACGGCTGAGGCATCCATCGGCGAAGCGAAAAGGGCGGTGAGCTGTGAGGCGAGATCATCCATGTCGCCCGAGGCCCGCGGGACTAGCCCTAGCTTGCGCGCTAGGACGGCCTGTGCTCTGCGGATAGAAGGGACCACAGAGGCACCAGGGGCAAGCGGTGGAGTGCCGGAGGTGGCGATGCGGGAGCTGTGTTGAGTACTGGAGTAGGAGGTAGCCTGACCACGTGCATCGCGACCACGGCCGCGTCCAGTCCGTGGCCATGGCACTGGCGTGGAATTGAGGAGGGGCTGCTGGCAGGGCATGGATACTATAGCGAGCAGCGCATGGAACCCAGACTGAGGTAGCGGGGGTGGCAGGTCAGCCTCAAGAAGCATCGCATCGGTCGAATAGTGAAAAAAGTGGTTATCGGGGGAGATGGTCTAAAAAACCAGGTTATCATCGAAGGAGGGGGGCGGTGGCGGTGTGGGAGGTTAGAAGGGGACAAGGGGGCCCAACAGCGAGAGGCAGTAACTCTTGGGCGAAGGCG
Organism: Raddia distichophylla; assembly: GCA_005191435.1. Classification (NCBI taxonomy): domain Eukaryota; kingdom Viridiplantae; phylum Streptophyta; class Magnoliopsida; order Poales; family Poaceae; genus Raddia; species Raddia distichophylla. Next base: position 830,795 of record SPJY01013140.1, read on the forward strand.
GTGCGGACCTAGCGCGACGAGGGGAAGCTAAGGGCGAGGGGTGCGAGGCAGGGGAAAGCAAGGGCGCTGGTGGCGTGCAGCGCGCTGGCGGGCTGCTGTAAGGCATGCACGACGAGGCGGAGTAAAGGCGAGCTGTGGTGGTGATCGGGGCACGGTGAGTGCGGCGGACTCAGCTGGCCACGGCGAGAGGCAGGCACGGGAGAGCCGGGCGAGGAAACTTGAGGGGCGGGCACCGCAGCAGCGGCGGAGGAGGAGCCGGGCGCGACGACCCCCAAGGAAGGTGCAACGGCCTACCAAGAGCGCGTCAAGCAGCTAGGCCGGCGTTGTGAGGGCTCTGCTGGCCACGAGAGCTGATCACGAGCAGGCGCCTTGCGGAGGGGCGTGCCGCGTCATTTCCTGCACCGTCCCCCTCGACATTAACGCCTTCGCGCCGGAGCGCCGGAGGCAGGGAGCTGCGGGGCAAATCTGGCACAGAGCGGCGAGCGGGGGATAACCGGCGCGCAGAGAGGCGCGCATGCACTGGGGCCTTGCTGGCCCTCTAAGGCTGGCGGGGAGAGTCGGTTGCAGCAGGCGTCGAGTCCACGAAGCCGGGACGCCAGAGCTCGAGGCCAACCACAGGCCGCCCACCCTTGAGGCGGGCAGAGACGGCAGAGAAGTCTTCGACGACTGTGACGTGGATGAGAACATGCAACTCGAAGCAGCGAGGTGGGCGTGGCCGCGGCATCGCCGGAAGGCGTGAATAACACCATCCGCCATCTCTGAAGGGCTACAAGACCGGCGCTGGGTCAACGAGCGAGAGCTTAGCTTCAAGAGGAATCGAAGCAGGGTCATGGGTCCAAACCCAAACACGGTACGCCAAGGTATCGGAGCGGTGGCGCGAGTCATCATCAACGGCATCGACGTGCCCACAGCCGGCAAGCAGGTGGTTTACAGTAACTGGCTCCTAGCAGTGGAAGGGTAGACCCTCCAGGACGAGATGGACTCGGAAGCAGAGGACACTGGAATGGCGAGCCGCATGGATGTTTTAAGGAAACGCGGAGAAGACAAAGTCGCGGCCCAAGTGGTGGAAGGAGTGGCGGGCGGCGACGAGCCTTGTCTGCTCCGGGTAGGCAAAGCGCACAAGGAAGCGGTGGCCGGAGATGAGGGAAATACGGACTTCGCTGATGGGGACGCCAACATGGACGCCAATTGCCTTCGCAATCGCCACAAAGTCTAGGTTGGGGCCGCCGGAGACCATCAAGGACAGAGCATGAAGATGGAGATCGACAGCGGCCGAACGGATGGCAGGAGAGACCTCCATGCAGGCGCGAAAAGAGGGGGGACGGCGAGTTGCGAGGGTGGAGCACTGAAGCGGCAGAGCAGGAGGAGGTGGATGGGGCAGAGGTAGGCGTAGGAGAGGAGGTAGCCTCTAGCCGGAACGGCTATGGCGGGATCGATGGCCCGAGTGGAGGCAACGCGTGCACTTAACAGGGTCACTTCACGTTGCCACCACGTGGTCGCGCGCGAGGCACCGGAAGCACCGCTCCTGGAAAGCGGCAACAGAGGCGCGACGCGGCGCGCGCGATGACCGACCAACTTCAAGAGTGGCGCCACCAAGGCGACGGGCACGCCTCGAGAGCACTAGCTTCCAATCAGAAGCAGGAGCAGCAGGGCCGACGACAGCCGAGCGAAGGGCAGGCCTAGCCATAGCGACGCCGGAAGCAGGTAGGGAGGCAGCCTCCGGCGCGGAGGATCCAAAGTAGCTTGGGAAGGTATGGGAGGTGTTGGACACAGTGGTAGTAGGGGCAGTAATGGAGGCAAAGGAGCGGGCTACCCGGGGAAGGATGGAGACACGGACGGGGAGGTTGGATGCGGTGGCAGCGGAGAGCTTGGCTTGGAGAGCATGTTGTGGGGAGATGGCAGAGGCAAAGGGGCTCGGCGGCGGATTCCAGCGCAGGAACGAGCTGCAAGATCCGGCGGAGAGCGTCTCAAAACTTGTTGGGGAGGCGGAGTGCGAGGAGGTGGTTGCCATGGTTGAAGCGGTGCGAGGCGAAGGCGACGAGGAGCACATCTAGGTTCGATGAAGCAGGGTCACCGGCAGTGCTCGACGCGGTGTCGCCGGCGGAGCCTGGCAAAGAACGTTGGACGGGGAGAGACTTCAACGTCTCCGGAGGCGCCCGAGGTTGGCGGCGGGTGGAGGAAGCGTCGCCGACGAGGTCCGAAGCGAGTAGAGGGTGGAGGAGGAGGCTTCGCCGGCCTAGACCGACGTGGAGACGGCGGTGGCAGTGCCGACGTGGCAAGACTGTCGGCTGTAGGATGTCGCCAGCAGCGATGCGACCCGATGGGCGGCAGCGCGCCAAGCGGCGGTGGTGGCGCGACAAGGTCGCCCTAGGCGAGCCGGCAGGAGCTGGAGAAGGGGAAGGGTAGATCGAGCGGCGGCGGCCTGGCGGCGCGCCCAGCAGTTGCCCGGCGGCGGCGGCCCTGCGGCGGTGCGCCCAGCGTGCGCTCGGCGGCGGCGGCTAGGAAACCCTAGCCGCCCGCGAGATCGGCCTGGTGGGGGGAGGCTGGGGAAGCCATCGGCGGCGGCGGGGGAGGCGTCGCGCGGGGAGCACGAGGGGCGGCGGCGGCGGCGTGAAGGTGGAGAAGGCAGAGGAAGGGGGCGATGGGGAGGAGGCGGCGGCGGGCGGCGGCGGCGGCTAGGGGAAACCCTAGTCGCCCGCGGGTCGCACGCTCCTGGGCCGGCCCGTGTGTTTTGTTAGAACTAACCGACTTAATTACATCTTGTATCCTGCCTGTACACACCTAAGGTCCCTAGTGCCATCTCGCAATTCCTTGCCGTGAGGCGATCTTCTTCACGCAAGGAGATTTGCTACCTCAATCTGAACCACACGGGAGAAATCATCAACTTTGTAACACCCCAATTTCTCGAGAACCTGGGATGCTACTAACTCTTTGAAAAAACTATAAATTTTGACAGCATCTCCCCTGTTTATATGGGCATCCACGACAGGCGGTTTATATCAAGAGGACAAATAAACAATTCTATCAACCAGTTGCCAATTTAAAACCTACAATAACTGCAACTCTCAATTATACACATGACAACTAATTAAATAAAGAACAAATGAAACCAATGTACTAATTTAAGTGAGAGGTCGTGAGTGCTCAAGTCGAGGTTCTATTTTTCTATCCCCATGCATGATTGACATCACTTGAACCTAAAAACCAAATAAAGCAAGAGTGAGTATCGGAGAATACTCAGCAAAGTATAAGTATAAACAACTAGAACTATAAAATAACAATGGGAAATCCATCCATTATCAAATCATACTATCACTCCACACTTTACTCTGTTCATTCAATGCAATGCAATGCACATGCACATGTCTCCTTCAGAGCACTCCGGACTAGTCACTTTGACTTTCTCACCGACCGAAACGGACTAGTCAAAAGTGACTTTCTCACCGACCTGACTCATATGCAGTATGATGCAATAATGCAATGGCTCCTTTGTCATACAACTCTCACACATCTCCGACATATAGAAGGGAAATTGCCCAAATACCATTATAGAAGAATTCACATTGCCAAAATACAACTGTCCCCACATGTCATACACACATTGGGCCCCACATGTCATACACACATGAGTGGTATTTTGGCAAAGTGAAGATTTCATAATGGTATTTTAGCAATTTTACCTAGCAATAAATATCACAATCACTCAAGTTTGGATCACATAGCTAATAGAAACACTCACAAGCCAATCACATCAATACGCTATAAGTTTAACATATACTTGCCTTTAGCCATGAGAATTGAGATGCGTAGATGACATCGATCCCGCACCAACACCTACATCACAAAATAATGATTCTCAATATATCGGTGCTGACGTCGGCAACACATATAAACTACACCGTACCGACGATCCCTCTCCTCCAAACTAATGCTTCTAAGATCACCACAACCCTGAAAATTGGGAAAGTAAAGATCTGGACAGCAGCACTAAAATTGACTTATCTCCTAAACCATTTATCTGATTATCGCGCTCTTGAACTCGAAACGAAGCTAGAACATAGAGGCACGATTTCTTTCATAAGACCACATTCTGAATCGGACCTTAAATAGACCAAAACCTCATCTGAACCTACTGCATATAAAACCGATCTACTAAAACTTCACATTCTACCACTATACCTCACTAATCTATAAAAAAAATATTATTTGATTTGGAGGAATTTCTTGGGAACACATCTAATTCACGTATTCAAAGCAAAATTGATGGAGAAACTAAAACCAAGGGCAAACCCTAGGTTTCCCTTACCTTCTTCCTTCTCTCTTCCTCCCTTCCCCTTCTCTCTTACTCTCTTCACCGGCAGTCACAGACCAACATCGGCGGCGTGCGTGGCACCACTGCACGGCGACGGTGACCACTAGATGGCGGCGGCGCGGGCATGGCGGCGGCAGGGCGGCCACGGGTCGGCAACGCGTGGCCACTAGACAGCGGCGACACGACCAAGGGACGGCGGCAGCACGGTGGCGAGACGGCGACGAGGACGGCGGCGCGGACGAGGGCGACGTGAGGAAATAGAGGCAACGGCGGCTTTGTGCGATACCTAGCAGAGGGGATCGATCCCCTCTATCTCTCTCTGCCTCAGGGTAAAAAAACACCCAAATGAGCCAAGTCGGCTTGGGCTGGGCCAAGCCCAAACGGGCTATCACATTCTGTCCCCCTTAAACAGAATTCGCCCTCGAATTCTAACTCGATTCTACACTATATCAATTCAAATAAATAAATTATCAATCCTCATATTTATCAACCAACTCATCAACTCAAGGAAAAGATAAAACGATATCCTTCCTCTCAAAAGGTCAAGACATGCCTCCAAAGGCAAAACCAAGAGTTAATCACAAGAACCAGATAATAATTATATGTGTCTAACTCTATAAATGATCAAACCGAGAAAACTTTAAACTCGCGCCAAATAAATCTCAGAAGAACATTATACAAAACCGTCGATGACCATACACTATCTATACTCCACTTAATAAGCATCCAGCTAAGAACTTCTCAAAAGAAAACATCAAGATCCACTACTCCATCATAGCTGGGTAATAGTTATGGAAACGTTACATTGGGCACGAACAAAAGTTCGAGGTCGACCCCCATATAGCCAGTCCAACAACTCACCCATGGAAATACCAACGAAAGCCCTCGATGACGATAGAAGTCCCAAGAGAGACACCCGATTACAAAATAAAACATCCAACAAAACTTCCACTATCAACATCAATAACAAATCTCTACTTCACTTTGTGAAGAAAATTGGAACACTTTAAAGGAGGACATGACGTCGGTTCCCAGCACCTGGGTAACCCATTCTGTAGCTAGTCCATTCATTTTTTTCAAAGAAACGAACCAACGGATAGAAAGACATATAGGGTTGGCTCGAAAGCCAAGAAAAAAAATTGAGTGGGTTGGTTAGAAGGGTGAGTGGAAAGTCATATAGTGGCATGAGATCCCATGTTCGAGTCTTGGGTTCGCCATGTCTTTCTGTAACAATCTGGCCCAAATGCGCTTAGAGCCTAGCCCACCTACGGGGCTGACCTACTCATGCATAGCACCCATTTTGACTTTCGGCCTCGCTTTGTTCAAAAGGGTTAACCCGGGGTGCTATGTTTGGATCCAATAGGCATTATATGCTACTTCAACTCTGTCTCAACTAGAAATATAGGACTAGTCCCACCATCATATCCACATGGGCCTCACAATACATTGGGCTGGAGTATTACACTCACCCACCCATTAAACCATCACATCCACATGGGCCACATGGGTCTCACAACACATCGGGTTGGAGTATTACACTCACCCACCCTTAATGGGCTGACGCCCTCTTCAGCACACCGCCTAAGCAGCAAATGTCCAGGATCCCCTCGGTATACGGCCGTGCGTCTAGTGCCGACCCATTGCCATGCCGTGTGACCACTCTGGGGCCATACAAGCCATGCGAAATATGCTCGCGCAACTAAGCCCACACGATCTGTCGTACAACGAGGGTTGATGCTCTGATACCATCTGTAACACCCTGGCCCAAATTCGCTTAGAGCCATGCATAGCACCCACTTGGACTTTCGGCCTCGCTTCGTCCAAAAGGTTAACCCAGGGTGCTATGTTTGGCTCCAATAAACATTATATGCTACTTCAACTCTGTCTCAACTAGCAATATTGGACTAATCCCACAATCACATCCATATGGTCCACATGGGTCTTACAACACATCGGGCCGAAGTATTACAAGTAGATTGGACCGGATATAAAAACGATTGCATATACACTGGGACGACTGCATCCAATTTTTAGAGCCAGGATTAACTTCCCCTGAGTATATACTCGTGTGTGCATTGTAGAGGTGCCAAGCCAACATGAGGTACGACTATCGTTTGGTTTTGTAAGCGTACATGTAATTCTTTTTTTGATGCAATAAGAGTACATGTAATATGATGACTGCATATTCAATAACCAAGTGCATGGTATAACCTGACTTATTGGTATAGCTGGTGGTGGTGGAGTAGATTATACTTTAGTAGTAGAAGGTGGAGCCGGAGCCAATGTGTGCAAAGCTGGCAGAGGCATGCCAGTCCATAACAGAGGTGATAAAACCTGGCTCACCGGCACAGATGATGATGCAGTAGCCGAAGCGGGCGACGGCTAATAACTAAGACTATGAGAGTGCAGTTGGCTTTGCCCCCCCCCCCCCCCCCCCCCCAGCATGGCTAGCAGGGACTCTAAACGATTCCTTAAAACACTATTGCGGACAACTACAGTCTCTATAACGTTCCAGCAGGGTCTCTATCTCAGCATCTAAATATAGAGACTCTATCTAAAGAATATCTATATCTTTTTAAGAATAGAGGCTATGCCGAAGATGATGGAAATATAGGAAACAAATAGTGATATAGAGAAGAGATATAGAGAACTAAATAGAGATAATGCTGGCGATGTTCTAATAGGCTAACATCTTAACACTACAGGAAACGAAAATAGATTCGACTGCCAAGTACTAACTCAACGGCCAACCTGTAGCCGTCAATACCTGTAACGTAGTATCGACGGCCATAAATAAGCCGTCGATACAGAGCATGCCAGGGGCCAGTCTCGACGGCCCTCATTACGACCGTCGAGTTTGCTTGGGGAAGCCCCATGGAGATGTTGGGTGGCGTGACGGTGTTTACCTTTCTCGACGGCTCACCGTTTGGCCGTCGATACAGTCTTCCACGGAGAGTCAGTATCGACGGTCCTATCCTAGCCGTCGATACTGTGTATGTTTAAAACAATCTTCTCTATTCCCTTTTATTTAAATTTTATTTCAATCTTTGTTCAAAATTGGTGTGATTTTGAAATAAACGTTAGAAATGTTGCTTTTTGTTAATTTTTTGGGTAGGTATTTTTGTAATGTTTGAATTGAGAAATATTGAACATATATAGCTTTTTAATTAATGTACTAAATAATGTTTAAATTTTAGTGTTTAATTTTCAGTAGTAAAAAATTTAAAAAATTGTTGGGTGCGGGTATCGATTATTGAATAGTGGAGAATACATAAATTTAAATTTACAAATGAACATAATTTAAATTCAAATGGTATGTTTGACGTTGTTTTGATCACATGAAATATGAAACTTCCACCCGAACTACTCTTGAAAGCTTCATGTCAGTGTCAACCCGAGGCGGCAGCCGAGCTCGTAGGGGCTCTGGCTGCGCGGTCTTCCCTGACTACGCCTGGTGCGACTTGGGATCCAGGTACAGATCCGTCGTACGGTGAGATTGAGAGGGGGTGAGAGAAGAGGCGAAGGGAATACAAACCGTGGGAGACAAGTGATTTTTACCTTGGTTCGAGCCCCCACTGCCGGGTAATAGCTCTACTCCAGCACTCGTTGATTATCTGGTGGAAACAGTACAAGGGCGCCGAGATCGGGCTAGAAGGCGTCGATCCCGAGCTTACAGGGTAGTTTCGGACACTCAGGTGGCTAGAATCTACTGTGCTATGACAACTGCTAAGGAAGCTTCGGATACTTGTGTTGCATGCTCTCTTCTGCTTGGACTTAGACTCTGTAGACTTGGTCGTTATGCTGTGCGGGCTTCTCCTTTTATAGGCGCAGCGAGCTATCCGGAGCTGATACTGCGGGCACCGCGCCTATCCATGCTTTGTACATCTTTAGTGGCGGCGCCCTTGTCTCATTCCGGGCTCCGTCCTATCTGCGGCCTGCAAAGAGAAGCTTGTCTGGTCAGTACTGGACACGTGTTCGTCTCGGTATGCCGATTCGGGGAAGCAGACTGCACAGGGAGAAAGCATTTTTCCTTTATCCCATATATGGCATTGACTGGTCGGAGCCAGCTTCGCACCACCCTTTGAGGGCGTTGCGTAGCGTGGCAGCTGTTTGCCATCTGCCCAAGGGGCAAACGACATGGCGAGCTGCCCGCGCGGCTCTCCCTGGGCTATGGATACCCCGGGGAGGTACAATTCTCTTGGCCAAGGCCGAGGAAAGTATGGTGGGGGCACGATAGCTGTCGCCACCTACCCAGGGGACAGGAGGATTGTCCGCGGGCCCCTCTCCCGGGATAGGGATAGCCCGGGAGGTGCGTAACACTCTTGGTTAGGTCCGAGGGAGTCGTGGTTGTCTTGGTCAAGCCCGGGGATGGCCTCGGCGGCTGGACGTCTCTTTTGGTACGGCCGAGGATGGTCTTTTGGGTTCCTTCTTACGCGCGGTAGGCCGGTACGGATCCGGTCCAAGGCCCATCTCGGGGTGGGCCGATTATGAACCATCAACAGCCAGCCCCCGAGCCTCCAGTGGGTCGCGTGGCTAGCCGGTCTGAGGTTTAGAGAAGCCAAATCCTTATGTGCCGCGCGGGAAACCTGGCTAAGGTTTTCTTGAAACTGCTGGGTGCAAGAGGTTGAGCATTGAATTTGATTTAACGGCAGAGTGGAGCAGTTATGCCTTCTCGGGCATGACTCTCACGATCTCCACTCCGACCGTTACCTTCTTTGATAAGGCTGTGTCTCGGGGGGGACTTCTACTGTAGAACATCCCCTTCGTCTTCGTCTTCATTTCTCCATCTTGCTCCTCGCCCTCCTGCTCCCCGCATCCAGCTTCTTTTCCACCCGCTTTCATCCACCATGGTGTTCATCGCAGAGAGCGTGCTTACGAGAGAGAGGATGGCGGAGCTGGAGAGGGACGGCTTCGGGAGGCCGGGGTCCTGGAGGCTTCCTGGCGCAGCCCAGGATCCGGAGCCCGAGCCTACTGAGCTGGTCTGCTTTGAAAGCTCAGCTATCTACGGGTTCCGTGTGCCGGAGTCGCAGTTCGAGGCTGGCTTTTTCGCCTTCACAGAGCTGCGGCCGGAGAATCTGTCCCCGCAGTCGTATATTCATCAGTCGATCTTCGCACGCTTGTGCGAGGCGTACTGCGGGGAGCGGCCCTCGGTGAACCTCTTCACGCAGTACTTCGAGCTGAAGCCCGTAGTCCATCGCGTAGGCAACGGCGGGTCTTCTATCTTACCACGCGTCGGGCCCGGGGCAGCAGAACGTACCCGGACTATGAAGTCAAGACGAAGGTCGACGGTTGGTGTAAGTGCAAGTGACCTTGTGTGATTTTGGTGATTAATGACAAACAAATTTAACCCCTTCCCCTACTTCCCAAATTCCCTGCGCTCTCTCCGTTCCTCTCACGTCCTCTTTCCCTGCGCTCTCTCTCTCCCGCTCCTCTTTCTCTCTCTCCAAACCATGGAGAAATCAATCCGCTCTGCAAGAAGCCACCGCCACGACGCCTCCGTCCTCATCGCCGGAGCCCAATCTACCGCCGCCCTCTGTAAGTGCAAGTGACCTTGTGTGATTTTGGTGATTAATGACACACATTTAATGACAATGTTTGGTTTAATGCTTATTTAATGTCACACCTCAAATATGTTTATTGTTATGAGACTAATATGTTTATTGTCAAGATTGCTTTAGTCTCATCCTATTTAGAGAAAAATCATATATGTCGAGTGGACAAGCTATTCATTCTAAATGGTACGTCTTATGCTAATCATTTCAATGAGACTAACACACTTGATTGTTTATCTTCCATAGTCTCATTTATACGAATAAGATGGATTATTAATTAAGGTATGCAACTCTTTTGTATAAGCACATGTTATTGGTTGATTAGATTTATGCTTGTCATATATTGTCGTATTTATTTTGAGCATAAATATATTATGAACATGTTGCTCACTCTACAAGATCTTTTATATTATTTGCCATGTATTAGTGACCATTTTAATCGGTGCACTAGCTAAACTTCATTATGATTAAATGGTTTTGTGCATGTAAGTTTTACTTGAATATTCTCACATGCATTTAATTTAGGGAAGTTTAATCTAGATTGGGTTACAACTTCTATCTTGCTTCAAATATGAATTTGCGCATGTGTATCATGACTATATTCCCATATGCATCATTAAGTGAAGTTGTGATTATTAAATTATCTCTCTAGTGCATGTAAATCAAACACATATTTATTATGATGCACTTAGTAGAGACATTTTTTGTGCCAAGTATTTTCACTTGTGTAGTGCTTTTTATGTGAAACACTTGGACACTTAATCGCTCATGAATATCAAATTGATCCATATTTATTGAGCTTTTGGACTAATATATTTTACGAGTGATTTGAAAAGAATTAGGTCCTATGAGTTTGTGTGATGACCAAGGAACGTTGAAGGATGACGGTAAAGTCGGAGTCAACAAGACGATGATGTCACCAAGAGTTGAGAACTAAGTCAAGGTCGATTTAGCGTGATGATTATCGAGGAGGATGATCGAGGCAAAGTCGAATGGGAAGAGAGTCTCATGAGGTGAATCAAGTCAAGGTTGACAGGACGAAGACATTATCAATATTTAGTAAAGGTCATCATGCACAATGCATTAAGGGTGCTCAAGACTAACAATATCGTTGAACCTCAAAATGAAGAAATAAGACGACAAGTGATTTATCCTAAACCTTGTACGGTTTTATTTATAAGTTGAGTCTAAGGATTGACGTATTATTAAGAGGGATGCAACGTTGAATGGCTTAGATATGTCTCAGGTGCTCAAGTGATCAATCTTTGAGAGAGATCGAAGAAGAGGAGTGTTGGTGGTGTCGGAAAGTGAGAGATTTGGGTTTTTCGTGGCTTCCTTTGTGGTCGCTGTTCCTATCCTTTGGGATTTAGGCAGTGAGAGCTTCTGGGTTGTGTAGCCCTTACTCTTAGCTTTCTGTAGAGCCCAAAATCATCGAAATCGGAGTTCGGAGTCAAAAGTTACGTCCGTTTCCGTCTTGACTGTGTGCTGTGTATCGGAATGTTCCGATATGGATCAGAATGTTCCGATTGATCCCTCTCTGTTTCCAGTTACAAAAATATCAGAATATTCCGATGTTGGTCCGGAACATTTCGATATGGACCGAAAAAATCCGATACTTGTTCCGATTGACTCCTCTCTATCTCGTTGCGAAAATATCGAAACATTCCGATGTTAACATCGGACTATCCGATATCTGTCAGCCTTCAAACGGCTAGTTTTCTGTGTGAGGCTATTTAGGGCCTCACTCTTCCCCACGGGCTAAGGTTGCCTTCCACACCATTTTTAAACAGAACTTCCAAGCAACTTAGGGTTTCTTGCCCCCTCCACTCTAGATCTAAGTGATCCTCTTTGTGAGAAAAGTTAGGAGAGGGTGTGAGTGCTAAGTGAGAAGAAGTCGATCTTTGAGCACTTGAGTTCATCTCCGAATTCGTTTTTTGTGTGCATTTGTTACTCTTGGAGGTTGAGGACTCCTAGACGGTTAGGAGTCGACCACAAGCCACCGGTGCTTTGTGTGGTGAGCCGTGGGAGTTTGTGAAGGTCAATTCCGCCTTCGAAAGGGAAGGAATCAAGGAGTAAAACCAGGGGTCTTGGTGCGACCTCGGTGAGGGAAAGGGTTGAAAGAGACCCAGGCTCAAGTGTGACCGAGCCTATCTTAACGGAGACGTAGGATCCCCTCAAGGATCCGAACTTCGGGAACAAAACTTTAAGTCTCCACTTCACTCTTGGTTTTCCCCTTGCCTCTAACTTGATTTATTTTGATTCATGGTTATACTTGTTGTTGGGTAGCACCGTTGTGTGCTATTACTCTCTCTTGTATTGTGAATTTGATTTTGGTGCAGGTATCCATATCGGACTATCCGATATCGACATCGGAACATCTGATTATTTTCCGCTGTGCTTTAAAAGGTTGAAAAATTGTAACGTCTATTCACCCCCCTCTAGACGACATCCCGATCCTTCACCCTCTTCCTCGACGCCCACATCCAGCGCCGCCCTCATCGCCGGGGACAGAGACGGAGGCGGAGGGGATGGAGGTGGCGACGGCGACGGCAGGGGCGCACGGGGTGGAGGGGAAAGTAGCGGGACGAAGGCGGAGAGGGAGGCGGCGGGGAGGCAGAGGCGAGACTGTGAGGGCCGAGACCGATTGTCGTCGCCGTGCGCGTCGGAAGATTCACGGGGAGAAAATCCACGTCTTCGGGAGCGGGACGGATTTCCTGGAAAAAGAGGGGGGAATGGGCCCAAAAATCCCTATTGAATGGGCTTCCAAATGGATTAAAAAATCTCACTGGGAAAAATCCCACGCTGGGATTTCCACCCCGGGAACAGGTCGAAATCCCAGCCGGGAACAGGTTTTCCAAACGGGCCCTAACAGGAAAAATAATCCCGGCTAGATGAGACACTGTGTATTTCCTCTAGGCCGTTTTGTCAGCTAAAACAAAAATTCAATATAGAAGGATTCAATAGAATTTCTTATTTGCCATAAAAAAAACTTAGCCAAATCAAGATCTGTCATCATTTTTAAGGGATCGTCCGGGTAATAGGCACCTGCAAAATCTATGGTTGGTCATAGACGACTGCACTAATACAAGAGAAAAAAAAGACGATTTGTAAGCTGCTATTTATCACTAAAGGATTTGTAATGCGCGGACTTTTTCAAACTTGCTACTGCCCAAAAAAATACTTTTTAGACAATCATTTTCTTTAAAGGATCGTCTAGGTGACGGGTGTCAGAAAAATCTATGGTCGGCCATAGACGAGTACACTAATTAAAAAAGGATTGACTCCCCGGGTAATTAGGTCTATATAAGGCTGCTATGTTAATTTTCTAACCCATTTATTGAGATCCAACGGACCAGATCTCTCCTCTCTCTTTTCTTCTCTCTCCCAACGTCCATCCTGTTCTGCCCGATCCCCTTTCATTTCGCCGCTGCCCTTGCTCCACACGCCTCCGTCTCCGGCCACCGCCTCAGCCGACAGCACCGCCGCCCGCTCTACCTCCTACCCACCCACTGCCGGCCGGCCCCGCCCACCCTAATCATGACGACGGCGACCCCGAGATCCACCCGCCATCAACTGGCCTGACCACCGTCTCCTCCCAACTCCCGGCTCCGGCGGGGCCGCCTCCGCCACCGCCGCCGCCCTGACGAACCCACCCAACTGCCAGGCCGCAACCTCCACCCAACCCTCAATCTAAGCCCAAGGAACACTAGGGGCCCCGAACCCCCAAACCTGAATCCCTAACCCGGGCGGCGTTGGCTGTCATCGTAGAGATAAAGAAGAAGATGGCCCACAGGTACATGTGCTCCCCCTCCCTCCTTCATCCCCCTCCAAATCACCTGCAATGGAGAAGAATTGGGCAATCGCCTGGCTCGGGTGAACTGCCGCCCAGGTGACTTCCATGGAGCAAAACCATAAAGGTTAATTGAAATTTCAGATTGCATAAAAAATTGAAGTTGAATATCTCCCCTTTTACAATAAAAAATCATCGTAAGGACAGCTCATACCAACACACTGCCAGCTATGATCAACAAAGGCAGCTTAATAAGAAAATATTAATAGACAAAATTTGCGGAACATATGCATGGAGCAAAAACATTAATCTACCATGACTAGAGGGCAAAGGCATGCAGAGATACTGAAACAGTCAATTGAATTTAAGTTCAGAGGTGAGAGATCAGTTATCAGACCCTTCTTCAGATTCTCCAGTAGACTCAATTGCATCAGGCTTTCTCCAGGCTCTGTCAGCACGGCTCTCTGGTTGACTGTTCCCATTCTCCTCACCTGAGACCGGGGAACCCCTCCTCCCAAAGGACCTCCTCTCAGGAGGTGCCTCCTGCACCTTCATCGCCTCAAGCTTCTCATCAATCTTCCTCCAGTCCTCACCCTTTGCAGCAAGCACCTCCTCCCGTGGACGGGCTGCCCCAAAAGGGTTTGAAGTCCTGGTTTTAGGTTGAATCTCAAGTTTATCTTCCTCTTTATCCTCCTTCCTCCAGTCCTCGCCCTTAGCAGCAAGCACCTCCTCGCGTGGACGGGCTGCCCCAAACGGATTCGAAGTCCTGGTTTTAGGTTGAATGTCTAGCCTCTCCTCCTCTTTGTCCTCCTTCTCTGCATCATTGCTATTGACAATCGGCAAGGTCCGCTTCTGCAAAACCAAACGCGGCCGGGCGCCACTGCTAACACCACCACTGCTCACCTCCTCCCTCTTCCTTCCCCAGGAATCGGCATCTGGACCACCATCCCTATTGAAACCCCAAACTGATCCACCCCTACGGCTATCAGACGGCGGTGGAGGGGGCGGAGCATAACCCTTATTGGAGACCCAGCTCGCGGAATCATCAGCGCGCGCGTCTCCCCCGAACGAGATGCCACGGTCCCTGCGCTCCAGAGGTGGAGCGGGCGCCGCCCTCTTGATAGACACCCAGTCGTCGGCGTCATCAGCACGCGACGACATCGAGTCCCCACCAAAGCCTCCCATCCGCTCCCTCCTCGTCGACGGTATCTCGACGTTCTACACTACATCGTGGGTGCAACACTCACGCCTCCCACCCCGCCGCTAACGGCTTCCTGGCGTCCAAATCAACACCATGGGGCTTCTCCCCATGTCTACTACCTCGTCGACAGCATCTCGACGCAGTGCAACAATGCTATGGGACTAAGGCCCCGCGCCTTCCATCCCGATGCCAATGGTTTCCTAGCGTCCAAATCAACACCGTGGGGCCGACTCCCACACCTTTCATCCTCGCCAACGGCTTCCTGGTGTCCAAATCAACATTGTGGGGCTGACCCCCACGTCTCATCCACAGCGCCAATTAACGGCTTCCTGGCGCCCAAATCAACATTGTGGGGCTGACCTCTGCGTCACTTCTACCCCGTCACCAACGGAATACTGGCATCCATGTTAACGTCGTGGGGTTGATTCTCACGTCTTTCAACATCGCCAACAATCTTCTGCGTCCAAGGCCAAGATCCTGGGGCCGACTCTCGTGACTTTCAATGTCGCCAATGATGTTCTGGCATCCAAGTCAACATCATGGGGCCAGCCCCCGTGTTCTTCATCTCCGCCAATGGCTTCCTGGCGTCCAATCAACACCGTGGGGCTCACCCCCACGTCATTTATCACCACCAGCGACTTTCTGGCATTAGATTCAACACCGTGGGGGCAACTCCCACGTCCGTCAAACATTGCCAAAGGTTTCCTAGCGCCAATTCAACTTTGTGGGAGCAGTCCCCGCGCTTCACTACACCGCCGCCGACGGCTTCTCGGCGCTCCATGCAACTTCGTGCGAGGAGCCCTTACATCTCTCTACGTCGCCAATGTATTTCTGGCACACCTTAATGCAAATTTTTGGGAACAACCCCATATCTCACTGCATCGCCAATGGATTCCTGGCGCTCGTTTCAACACAATTCCATGGGTTCAGCTCCACGCTTGCTACATTGCCAATGGACTTATGGCACTCGTCTCAATTCAACTTTGTGGGGGCAACCTCACGCTGGTCTCGTCGCCGATGGCTTCTCGGCTTCATTAAAGCAACCACGTGCTCACTTCACCGCCAAAGGATTACTGGCAGCTCAAGTCAACACTGCGGGGGCATTCCCCGCTTGTCCTCTTCATCGCCAAAGGATTTCTGGCATTCAACATCAACATGGTGGGACGACCCTGACGTGTTTTGCATCGCTGAAGGATTCTGGCACTCCAAGATAACCGCGTGGACGCAATCTCCACACGTCCCCGCACCTTCGCCAAAAGGATTTCTGGCACGTCCATGCGACGTTGTGGGAGAATATGGCCCACATCTTCAATCGATGAGCAAGGTTCCGCAAACCCATCGCTCCCAATGAGACGGTATGCCTCCCAAACTCGTTCTTTTTGGATGGTTTTTCCCCTGAAAGGTAAAGTATACACATCTTCCTTAGGAAGGTTTTTCCCTTTGGAAGCCAAAAAAAAAACTTCTGTTCTGAATAAGTTCATGATGCAGGGTTAATTGCATACGTAGCTCTTGTTTTCTTCGAATGGATTTTCTCTTTGAAAACAGACACAAATGTCCTCATAAAATAGCTTTTTCAATTATCACATCATGTCGGTCAAAAATGAATTGCCTGTCTTAGAGCTTTCAAGGTGGGGTTCGAGGAAGGCCATGATCGGAGCAAGTCAACGGCTAAGCAACCTACACACAAAGCACCGAGGCACAAGTCAAGCGAATGCTCTCGAAAACGGTGGGGCAATTGCTTGGGCTACCTTCGAGTGGTGAGTTCCCCACGCCGGTCATGCTCGCCAACAGCCTCAGTCCAACGGAGACATCAAGCCACGCGGTCAACCTGTAGTGACAAGATGCATCAATATGCCAGCTCTGTTAGGCGTATCAATATCAACGCTCCGGGATGAAACATAGGAAAAGATGCGGGAGAAGGCTGCCCGGTCGGTCAAAGTCTGATTGGTGTGAAGCTACTTGTCAATCTCGGAAGCATAAACAAGGGCCAAGCAAAAACATCAAGCCAGCGAGGTTTAGCTAGTCCACAAAGGCAGGCGGCTAGTCCCAAATCCTCCTCGACTCAAAACAAAGTCCAACAAAACATCAACAATCAAGTGAAAGGGGAAAACATCATGCCCCCGCTTGCTCAAGTCAGCAAACAACGCCGAAAGCAATGGAGGAGACAGCCGCCTGCCATCCTCGGCAAAAGTCAAGGCATAATCCTCATATCAAACCCCTGAACCACCAGCCAATCTCAGCCATTCCCATGTCTCTTGGTTCGATGAGGCTGCACCGAGGGCAAGGCCACGCTGTGGAGATAACTCACCACCATGAGAGGCTAAAGCATGACCCCCACCATGTTTAAGAAATTTTGCCGATGCATGTTGCCTCCAACACGAGCACAAAAGGAAGCAAAGTCGCACAGTCAAGTTCGTCAAGGTTCTTTCGACCTCCCCAAAAACAAAGCTCATAGACAGGCTCTTCTAGAACCACCCTTCATGGCTATGTGATCCAGAACAGCCAATATTTGAAAACCATACAAAAAAATGGTTTTGTTGGATTTGCTCTCTTGAACATTTATGAATATCTCCGTCTTGTGTTACGCTTGGTATCTTTTGTGTTACACAGGAAACAGGAAACATGCCAAAGGACTTCTGGCACCCCAATGTCGAGAACATCCCGACACTTCATCATTGTTCGCAATGGTGTCCATGTTGAGAACATACCAACACATCTCTGGCGTATCAGCTGAGAATATGCCAGCAGCTTAGAACATTCCAGCACTTCGCCAGAAATTGTGCCGGAAAAATTCCGACTTCATGTCACCGACACTAGATCGGG
The DNA here is from genome assembly GCA_005191435.1 of Raddia distichophylla. Classification (NCBI taxonomy): domain Eukaryota; kingdom Viridiplantae; phylum Streptophyta; class Magnoliopsida; order Poales; family Poaceae; genus Raddia; species Raddia distichophylla. The sequence continues at coordinate 848,473 of SPJY01013140.1, forward strand.
AAATATCCGACACTTCATTAACGACCAAGCCGAGAACATACCGGCGCATTCTCGAAGATCAATCTGGAGAAAATTCACGTCCCTGCTAAGAATATCCCAGTACTACATCAAGAACATACTGGTGTTTCGTGGTCGTGATCGTCAAGGTTACCTTGGCTTCATCTTTCGAATCTGAGAATATGCCAGCGCGTCCTCGAAGATCAATTTGGAGAATATTCCCATACTTTGTCGATGTTCTTGCTGAGAATATATTAGCACTTCGCCATTGTCAAGCCAAGATCGTACTGGCGTCCAGACAATACAAGCCGAGAATATACCAGCGCTTGGTTGACACTGAAGCTGAGAACAAGTCCTGCAATATGGCTCAACGGTGGTGGATCCTGGTTTGAGGCAACACTGCTCGCCAGTATCTATCTGAGCTGAGAATATTCCGACGCTTCATCGATCACAGCCTCGAAGAAAGTCTTCGTAACGCACGTCGAGACCATTCCGATGTCTGCCATTGCCCAAACTAAAGACGGCAATCAAGTTGAGAATATTCCCATATCTTGCTGGCACTTCAACCGAGAATATTCCGGTACATCGAAGTTGAGAACATCCCAACACCATCCTGAGCGAGGCGGCCGAAGAGCATACACCGATCCGACTTCGATCCATCCTGCGTCTTTCTCGGAATCGAATCGGTGGGGGCATTTGTTCAATGAGAAAAAAATTTCGATGACATCGATCGGCCCGTCACCTCAAAATTATTTTCGCGGACTAATTTGGCCCGGAACCGGTCTGACCCAAAACTGGCCCGAAATTGGCAAACCCTAATTGCTGGCTATAAAAGGGGACTAACCCTAATCATCCAGAAAAATCAACAGGAAAAAAATAGAGAAGCCGGCGGCTGAAAAAAAAGAAAAAGAAAAAGGTAAAGGGGAAGCCCTCCCTCTGCGGGGCTCTCTCTCCCCTGTTCCCTCACCCTCCTCTCTCTGCAGGCTGGCAGGGGCGGCCGGCGCGCTGCCCCCTTCTCCTCCCTCGCGCCAGCAGCGGCTGGGGCGGCCGGCGCGCCACCCCTTCTCCTCCCTCGCGCCAGCAGCGGCTGGGACGGCCGGCGCGCTCCCCTGCTCCTACCCTACCGCCCGACGACGCCTTCTCCTGCCACGACGCCGCTCACGGCCGGTGTGCCGCCCCCCTCCAGATCGGCGCTACCTCATCCCGTCTGCGCCGCCCACGGCCGGCGTCTCGCCCACAGTCGGCGCCCCTCGGCTCCCTCCAGCCACATTCGGCGGCCGGTGCGCCGCCCAGCTTCGTCCTCCTCCGCGCCGGCGTCCGCCTCGCCCCGTCCGCGCCCGACGCCGTCTCCCCGCGCCCGGAGCCGATCTGCGCCGCCTCCTCCTCCTTGGTGCGCCGCCTTGACGCCGACCCGGCCTCCAAGGCGCCGCCCAGCGCCGCCTCGCCCTGGCCTCCCCGACGGCGCCCCATTCTCCATCGGCAGCGGCTGCGCCCCTGCTCCACGTGGCCGGCGACACCCCTTCCATCTCCTCGGCACCACACCTCTCTCGGCCTGGTGCGGCGGCGGCAACTCCTCTTGACCACGACGCCCGTGCATGGCGCCCGGTCCCCTAATCCAGCGCCGGCGCCCCTCGGCATGGCTCAGCACGGCGGCGCGGTTATCTTGCCCAAGATCCAGCCCTGGTCCCTCTACTCCATCTTGGCGCGCTCGGCCCAGCGTGCAACGACAGCGACATAGCAGCCCGGCGTGGCCGACCGTTGTCCCAATGCGCGGGTCTCCTGAGCACGGTGACGACGCACACCCCTCGCTCACCCCCACGTCTGTCTCGACGCGGCGGTTTGGCGGTGACATTCTTAGTCCTCCACGGCATGCGAGGTCATAGCCGCGCGGTGGTCGGAGGCGTCCACCTTTCCCCGACGCAGTGGACCGGCTTGGCGGCGCCCGACCTTCTTCTTGAGTGGCAGCAGTGGCACCTCCACTGCGCCCTCCTTCCAGATTAAGACGGTGGCAGCAAACGGCGTCGAAACCGTACCACTGGCGATGGTGACGTGATCACCTCCACGATGCATGACCCTGGTCTTCTCTCACGTGACCTGAGCCGGTCATGGGACGGTGTTCTTCCTCGTTGGCGGCAACGACGTGGCATCTTCCACAACATAGTGGTGGTGATCCCTATTTCCCCTAGCCGATGGTCTTCATCATATCCACGACGCGGAGACCCCGGCTTCTCCCTCGGCAGCACCCGACCTTCTTTCTGAGTGGCAGCAGTGGCACCTCCACTGCGCCCTCCTTCCGGATCAAGGCGATGGCGAATATTCCATCAAGAATATTGCGGAGATCCCAGTTCCGCGATATCACTGACGTTCTCCTTGTGACGAGCATCCCATCAGCAGTATCATGGAGATCCCAATTCCACGATGCCGATATATCTCCTAACGATGGACTTTCCGATAGGAATAAGAAGCCCCAATAAACATCAAAACGATGATGAACATTCTATCAAGGATATCGCGGAGATCCCAGTTCCACGGTGTCAACCAACTCCTCCCGATGACGAACATTCCATCAAGGATATTGTGGATATCCCAGTTCCACGGTATCACCAACACTGTTCTGATGACGAACATTCCATCAATGGTATCATCTAGATTCCAGTTCCACGGTGCCAACCAACTCTCCTAATGATGAATATTTTATCAAGGATATTGTGGAGATCCTAATTTCGCAGTACCAACTAACGCTCTTGACGAGAATATTCCGTTAAGGAGAATCTTAATCCCGATTATATCAACTCTGGTGATCAAGACTCATCAACGACAAGTCCAAAAGCTAACAAACGGGAACATCCTCGATGACGCAGCGAAGCCGTCAACTTCAACTTCAAGCCAAGTGCTAACTGTGCATTCCCCAAATTCAACTACTCCAACATGAAGCTTGACGAGGATAAGTTCAAGCGACTCAGGCGGGCATTGCCAAATGTCAACGGCTGTGCTAGGCATTACATGGCCCTGGTTACCCCATGTATTCTGCCGTCGCCAATCAATCCATCATCCACAAACATGCACGGTGAACCACGAAGCAACGAGAAGAAGATAGCCCCAGCAGCTTAATCGGAGGTGTTCCGCAAGCTGGCTTGCGGATGTAATTAACCGGGTGTCCTTTCGAGGTCCCGGGATCCAGAATCCGATAATCACCTAAGAAAGAAGTCTAGCCTACCAGGCTATATATGTCTAGCCAACCTGGCTATGGAGCGCAATACCAACAAGGAGTTGTACTTCATTGTGACGATGAAATATAAACATCCTTGTCCCCTTTTCTTTTGTATATTTTTGATAAATACACTAGCACGCCCGAAAACGCGTTTTCGCCGTGGAATTTGTGTGCGTCACAAATTTGCCACCCGTCTTTCCAGACCCAGCACCGACCCGACGCCGCCCCAGCGTCCTCCACGGCCGGCGCGCCGCCCCGCCGCCTTCCAGATCGGCGCCGCCTCGCCGTCCTCCTCCATGCGTCCAGCGGCGACGCCTCCCATCTTCTCCACGCCGGCAGCGGCCCTGACGACGCATCCCCGATCTCCTCCATGGTGCCGTCCCATGCTCCACCCAACGCCCGCGACAACGGCGTGTCCCGACTCCACGGCCGTGGCGACGCGCAAGGCGGACAGCAGCGGCATCTCTTCTTTTCCACGCGGCGGACTCCCCACGGCGACGCGGCGGCGCCTTGGTCTACGGTGTGATGGCGGCGTATGGGTGGCTGGCGTGCTCCCCGGTCACGATCTACAATGGCGTATGGGTGGCAGTGTGCTCCCCGATCCAAGTCGATGACGACACATGGGTGGCAGTCTGCTCCCCGACTCCGGTCTACGTCGGCATGGGTCACTGCTGCCGACATAGAGGTGGGCAGGGGCGAGCGGAGGGAGTGGAGGGGAGGGCAGTGTCGTCGGTTAGAACTGTGGCCGCTGACACTGAGGGGAAGGCTGTGTCGGCGGCTTAGGGGGGTTGACGTCACAGAGGGGGGCAGGGGGGCACGGGGCAGGGAGGGGGGAGGGGAGCAGTGTCGTCGGGAGTTTGCTTGGCCGCCGACAAAAGTGAGCAGTGTCGGCGGAGCTGTGTCGACGACCAGCCGCCGACATAGGCATGTGTCATCGATTTTTGGACCAATGTCGTCGGTTTTGGCCGCAGACGCTGAGTTTGATTCCTGTAGATCAGCATGGCTAATACTAGATTTGGAGTGTGCTGTGGCATCTTTTTAAAATGTTACAAAGTCATCAGAGCGCGGAAAAATTGACTTAATAATACACATTTGATTCATAATTAGTAAAGTATGCTACATCTTTCGAATATTCAAAAAATAGATGTGGCTTCCGCCATCCGGGACAGCGGGAAGCTTGGCTTTCGCCATGGGGGATGGCGGAAACGGCCAAGCTCCGCCATGTGGTGCTTAGCTCCGGCCCGCGCCTGCGCTCGCGCCGATCGTCCGTTAAACACTAAATACGAGGATAAACGCACTGAAAACGAAATTAGCTGTATTTGCTGCGGTTATTTTTTTAAGTGGTTGATTGATGTGTCGTTGTAAGCTTTATTTCATGTGAATGTGAATGTAATTTTGGTTTTTAGAAAATTTTACATATTTGAACAAAGAAATTCACATGTAGTTGAAATTTTCATGTGAATCAAAGAAATATATGAAAATTTTAACAAAAGCTTATATTTTTCACAATTTTACTTAACATATATAGGGGTACTTTTTAGCTTATATAATTCTATAAAGTCTATGTTGTACCCTAACGTATTTTCCAAAGTCTGTTGTAATATTTGTGCAATGTTAAAAAAATCTTTCATTGGTCGCAGAAATACATCGTTCAATGCACATACAGTAAGAAAAAAAATATTTAACTAATATGAAAAGATGCAGCTTGTACAATTTGCAGGCCTCTTCTCCTTGTGTACTCGATCGTTGGGTGTGTAATGGAGAGAAGGTCGTGTTTGGCGCATCCCCGCAGCTTGTGCCGGGCCAAAGTGTGTCAGCTGGGCCGGCATTAGTTCGTAGCGGCGCATCCCGGCCCGCAGCTTGTCCCACGAACTTCGGTTCCGAGGCTCCCACATGTTACAGACTACATACGAACTGCCAGGAACGTAGCGGGGCCGAACATGTAGGCGCACTTTGAAGCTTCGTCGATCTATACGAAGTGTTCGTGTTACCACCCCTATTAGCTCTTTAGGTGATATGCGCATGCAACTATGCATGCTAACGAAAGAACCCTGCACTTCTGTTGGAGCATTTCCATAGTAAATATGCAGCGTTGTAGCCATAACGACCTGTACATGTGTCATGCACAACAAATTAAGCAATGCCATCTACACAGCACACCTATACACCAAGTAAACGAACGAAGAAAAGCCACTTCCCCCCATCGATCCTTCTCCACAAATGGCAGCACACTCTGCTTGGCTAGCACCTCCACAAAAATAACTTTATTGTTGTAATCTACATCGTGGAACCCACGGATGCCTTTCTCTCCAGGTGCACATCAAACATTGGTAGCTTCTCATTATATTCAATGTTGTATGAGCACCTGGGAAAGAAAGGCATCAGTGGGTTCATCAATGCAGATACTTCGTACACCATGTTTGCCTTTCTGTCGAGTGTGTGCCGCCCTATCTGGTGAAGGATGAGGGACAATTGCATTTTCTTCCTTCGTTCCATATTGATGTCTAATTATTTCTTAGCATTACATAAAATAGTTTGTTACTCAAACCTTCTTACTACTTAATTAAAATTTCATGGTCATTTTCGTCATACAAATACTTATTTCTTCAGGCCACCATAGTCCCTATTATTTATCATTTAACTTCCTTAAACTACTAAAATATTCAATTAACTTACTTCAACTACTAAAATATTATTCTGTAATTTTTACATAAAATGCTAACCACAGTCAGTCACCAACTTTACATGCGCATGCATGCAACATAAGAACCTAATATTGTCGGGGATAAAATCAAGGCTCATTGCCATGGCCCACTCCCTGACAGCCTGATTGAACAGCCTCCTAGAGCCTGGTTCCCTAGAGGGCTCTTTTAGGCCCATGTGCATCCTGCCGAACAGCTTCCTGGTTGGCCCGGTGCGTAACGGCCTAGGATTCCTGTTTGAGTCCGACTTGAACAAGAGTTCTGCAAGGCTACGTGAAGACCCGGACGTAGTTTCCTGGATTGGAGCAGACGTCGTGATCCCCAAGAATTGGAGTATACCTTATCTACCTCGGGATGTATTTGGCATGTATACGAGTTCGTTACGTTTTCGTGGTCAGCCCGACCCGATTATCCCTCGGTAGGTCGGTTGTTCAACACTATATAAACATGGCCCCTACGGCATGTAGAGTTACATGCCAAGAGTCGTCGGATCATCGCATACTACTTCCTGTACACACATAATCTCGTCGAGACCTGTTCATCTCGCCGAGTTCCTCCTTGTAATCATCTTTCATACAAAGAAGCGCTGGACGTAGGGTTATTATCTCCTCGGAGAGGCCCGAACTAGGATAAAAACCCTGTGTTTACTCGTTGCTCGTTGATTTCTGTTTGCCCTGCTCGGCAGTGTCTTCTATCTCCCCTTCTCAAGAATCTTAGTTGACTTGGGACCGATATCCCAACCGTCGACAAATATCTAATTAGCTAATGTTCTTGCGCGTGCCCCCATGCAACACAACCCTTACTATTATACATGAAATATTAAACATGGTCAGTGCACGAAAGTTTATTAAACATACGACCTTTATTGAAATAACAACGTTATTAGTATATCTACGCTAATATGTGTTAAAGATTCGTTCAAACCCCGTTCTTTCATTACAAATTATTTTAACAACACGATAAAATATTTGGTTAGCTAACTTTCAACTACTACAAAAATTACTCCATACTTACTCCTGCATATTCGGTGTACTACAAATCATTCTATACTTACCCATGCATAAAACTATCACATGCATATTCTATCAACATATTTTCTTACCACTACTAGAAATTATTCTATACTTAGTCATTAAATTTCGAGTTTACAAGTTTGCTCATGATGGGTCAATCAAATATTCAAATGCATTGTAACATCCTCATTTTTTTTATGAAAAATAAAAGTCATGCATCGCATTGCATCAAATAAAGTTTGTGAATAATATTTTTTTAAAAAAATAAATAAATAAAAATGAGTATGTTACTTTTTAGCAGTGAGAGAGCACTACACCAAAACAGGGCAAATGTGCCCCCTCATCTGTGTCGGTTCACTTTGAACCGGCACAAATGACCCTCTTCTGTGTCGGTTCGTGAGAAGGCAGCTTCTGCGTCACCCTTCAGTGTCGGTTCAATTCTAACCGACACTGATGCACCACCCATCAGCCCCTTCAGTGTCGGTTCGTAACACGAACCGCCACTGATGTATCCACACATCAGTGGCGGTTCGTATTACGAACCGACACTGATGTATATCTTTCTGTGCCGTTTGTTGTTACGAACCGACACTGAAGGGTCTGCAGCCTACCAACCCACTTTTTACCCCATCTTTAGCCCGAGCCTTCTTCTTCTTTCCATCCCTCTTGAACCATTCCTTCATTCTCTTTCACTATTTCTTCTTCCTTTTCCACCATTGCTTATTCTTCCCCATTTCTTCTTCCTCTCCGATTTTTTTTGCATGGGCTTCTTCAACCTCATATGAAAAGTGAGTAATATTCACTCTTTTGCATATATTTACTATTTCTTTTGCCTATGAATAGTGAGTAATTACTCTTTCTTAGATCTTGCATGATTTGGTTTGGAGATGAATTTTTTAGTTCTTTCATATATTGGGCTTGTTTGGTTGAAGGCTAACCTTGCCATAATTTGGCACAACTAATTTAGAAATGTTGCCTATGCTTAGCTCATGGAATTCCTAACCATATTTTGGCAAGCTTAGTAATGTTTGCCACACTTTTTGAATCTATGACATGTGGGACCCTTGTGGCAAAAAAGAATCTTGACTAACTTGAGTTATAAACCAAACAATTAGTTAAGTTGGTCAAATATGACTAAATGAGGTGTTACAAAGTTAGCCTCCAGCCAAACATGCCCATTAGCTCTAGGTTTTCTCTAGTTATGTAATGATGTTATGGTAGTGTGTTGAAAGATTTAAGATATTAGCTCTATGTTTTACATTATATAAAAAGAAAGATTGAAAATTATATACACGTACCGTAACAAATAATATTATTATTGATCTTACATGGTTTGCTTGAAAATTCTATTTGACAATGGATCGTGAATAAAATAATATTTTAAATGTAGATGGATCGGAGATGGATGTATGATCAAAGCCGTTGCAGCAAGGAGTATATCGAAGGTGTGGCTGGTTTTCTTAGCATTGCCGATGAGCAGAGGAGGAGAGAAAATTCACAGTACATATTGTGCCCATGCTTCGATTGCAAGAATGAGAAGATGTACTCAAATAAAGATCAGGTCCACACACACCTCATTCGAAGGGGTTTTGTATGTGGTTACACAAATTGGACCAAGCACGGAGAAGAGGAAACTGTAGAAGAAAGGGATAATATCGTGCACGACGAAGCCAACAATATTTCAGATGATGGCGATGGTTGTGGACTAGTCGAGGATGTAGATGTCGTCGGCCAAGAAAATGATCTTTCTCAGATGTTACGTGATGCAGAAGAAGAAGCGTACAGTACTGAGAGGGAATACAATCAATTCATGACCTCGATACATGATTCAGAGAAACCCTTGTACCAAGGATGTAAAGGACAACACACGAAGTTGCAAACGGTGCTTTCGCTGCTACAGTTGAAGGCACGCTATAAATGGTCAGACAAGAGTTTCACAGCCTTGTTGCATGTTTTGTCTGATATGCTTCCAGAAGGAAATGTGCTGCCAGAAACAACATACCTCGCCAAGAAGGTTGTATGCCCCTTGGGATTAGATGTGGAGAGAATTCATGCATGCCCAAATGATTGTATCCTATATCGAAAAGAACATGCAGAAAAACACGTATGTCCGGTTTGTGGTGTATCACGATACAAGCGTAATGGCGTTGGCTCCGATGAAATTGAAGACACAGAGATTAGCAAAGGACCCCCAGCTTAGGTTGTGTGGCATTTGCCGATTATCCCCCGTTTGAAGCGCTGGTTTGGAAACAGCAAGCATGCAAAATTGCTAAGGTGGTACTTTGAAGAGCGTAAGAGGGATGGAATGCTAAGGCATCCAGCTGATTCGGCCCAGTGGAGAACAATAGATAGTCTCTTTAAGGACTTTGCAAATGAACCAAGGAATATCCGTTTTGGGATGAGCACAGATGGAATGAATCCTTTTGGTAACATGAGAAGTACTCATAGCACTTGGCCTGTGACCCTGTGCATATATAATCTACCTCCTTGGTTGTGTATGAAGAGAACGACTCGTCGCAAACGTACGTGCATTACATTAACGTAAGCCTGTAATTTATTAGTCACTAATTAGTCATTTATTAATTAAACATAGGACTAATCATGAACAGATGTGCGTGGCAGGTACGACACGACCGCTCGTGGTAGGCACGACATGACCTGCCACAAGAAACATCATCTTCCCTCCCATGCCTTATAATGCACCGACGGAATTTGTGTGTATTAATTTATCATAACCATATAATTTATTAGTCAGTAATTACTCATTTGGTAATTTATTAGTCATTAGTTATTCATTTAGTAACTAAATAAACCACTATTATACATGAAATGACGATGTGATAGACATAAAGTGACCTCTGCCAGTATTTTCTCCTGCCCATGCATGCCCTACCGGATTTTAAAAAATGTGCCGCATGCAGATGCCTGTCTGGCACACACTTTAACGCAGCGAGGCACGCAATTCCGAGCAGAGGGAATCCAAGGCGCAGCAGCGGGCGAGGTGCGGCGGGAACAGGCGGTGGTGGCAACGTGGCGAAACCCGGTGGCTTCCGCCGTGCGGGGTGGCGGAAGCGCGAGGAAGCCGCGCTTCCGCCTTGTGGCGTGGCGGAAAGGAGCTCATTTTCGCAATATCTAAAAGAAGTGACATACTTTTTAAATTTATAATTAAATGTGTATTATTAAGTCAATTTTTCCTCGGAGCGCCGGTTCTGAAAACTGATAGCACGTGCTACTGTGCTAGCAGTAGTTTGGCACAATGCTTCCATACTACAGGAGTACAGGGAGTCTGGGAACAATCAAGGACACCATCACCGTGGAGACTGGATTCCTTGATACGCGGAATCCGTCAAGCTAACATAGCCATTGCTGAGCTCGAGCTCAGAGTAGGCGCTTGGCGACCCAGCGAGCAAGGCGTGCAGCTCCTCCGAACTCGTAGGTTGCCCCCAGGGATGCTGCGAGAGCTTCCTTAGCCTGCCAAGCTCTTCTGCAACCTCCCGCATCGAGGGCCTCTTCTCGCCGGCCATCTCGAGGCACTGCCTCGCAAGCTCCGCCACCTGCTCGATCACCTCGACGCTCTGCTCGCCGACGATCTGGGCGTCCACTATCTCCTCGAGTCTGTTCTCGCTCACTGCCTGGAGGAAATGCGCCGAGAGGTTCTTCTCCTCCTCCTCCGGCGCCTGGAGGTTCAGCGCCTTCCTGCGCGTGAGCAGTTCTAGTAGGACGACGCCGAAGCTGTACACGTCGCTCCTGTCCGTCAGCTTGGACGTCTGCATGTACTCCGGGTCGAGGTAGCCGCAGGTGCCCTGCACGAACGTCACGAACTGGGCCTCGTCGGTGGGAGCCAGCGTCGAGGCCCCGAAGTCGGTGACCTTGGCGGCGTGGTCGTCGCCGATGAGTATGTTGGGCGACTTCACGTCACCGTGGATGATCGGCGGCGATGCCCAGCTGTGCAGGTAGGCCAGCGCTTCGCCGGCCTCGTGCGCGATCTTCAGGCGCGTCGCAAAGGCGACGTGCGAGGCCTGCTGGTCCCGGCCGCCATGGATGAGCTGGTACAAGGTGCCATTTGGGATGAACTCGTAGACAAGCATCGGAACCTCCACCTCGAGGCAGCAGCCGTAGATCTTGACGATGTTCCGGTGGTTGATCTGGGACAGGATGAGCATCTCCTTGCCGAACTCTTTCTTCTGCCTCTCGTTGTTGAGTTTGCACTTGTTGATAGCGACTACCCTGCTATCTTTCAGGGTGCCCCTGTAGGCTGTAGACGGTGCCGTTGCCTCCCTTGCCCAGCACATGCCGCTCGTCGAATTTATTCGTCGCCTCTTCTAGCTCTTCTTTGGTGAACAATGTGAAGGATAGTCCTTGTTTTGACTTCATTTCCTCGAACAACAGGAGCCCCCCATGTTGCTTGAAGTACCTCCTTTTTACTGTGGCAAGGCTCCTTTTTTGATGGACCAGATAAGCACCAGAGATGCTAAGTACTAGTACAACTACCCCACAGCTGACACCTGCAATGAGAGATGTACTCAGAGCTCAGATGACCAAGGATTTCAACACGTGTGCCCATTCTAATCAAAGGTACATCAACTTTGGGATAAATAATCAATTATATCGCAATTTTTGGGAAAGAAATGCTTATGGTTAGAATAGTTGTACCACCACACACGCAATCCCCCTAACTACGCGTGCATTTATGTTCCTGTCGGGTAGCCCGTTACGCATGGCAGGCCCCCTCGCTACATATATACCGCATATCGTAATTTTCACATTTTATTGAGTGATCATTCCTTCCATCACTTGTGATAAGAAGAAAAATGTGTTGGGATCATTGATGTCAATTAGGAAACTCTAACTAATTCTAAACGAATCATAATTGGATTCAAGGATCATCTGAGGTGTTAGGTTACGACGAAGATCAGTTAGCCAGTTTGAGCTCACAAGTGCATCCTTGACCGATTTGTCTCTCCTGGTTGAAGCTGCAAAAATATGGGGGCTAGGGTCTTTCGGGCGGAGCCTGCCGGAGCCGCTGGATCCCACTGAGAGGAGGTCGGAGTCTGAAACCGATGAGGGTTCGAGAGAGCTATTCTAGACTGGCAAGGGAGGGACCTTGTTGTGCTAGAGCCAGCGCAACCTGAGGGCCTGAGCGAAGTGGTTGAGGTCCAAACCCCCAAGACCACCAAGAGGATTGGGGAGCAGACGACGCTCCAGCTAACTCGAGAGTGCCCATTGGATAAGGAGGCAGAGCCTTGTCAGAGCCAAGCCCTTCTTATCTTGTCAATCCTCTTAATGATGGAAGACAGTGGTTTGAGGACGGACAAGACATACGTTGGGAGGGCGGAGAGAACATCTTTGAATAACGTGAGTCTCCCACCGTTGGATATATATTAGCGGCCTGCACCAGCCAACAAGGTGATCGGCAATTTTGTCCATGAAAGGTTGGAAGTGGACCTGTCGAAGCCGTTTGATGGAGAGCGTGAGCCCCAAATATTTTAGTGGGAAGGAATCCCTATTAGCCAGTTGATAGGGACGACATGACTCTTAATTGGTTGCCTTGGTTGTCGTATTTGATAGGGACAACTTGACTCTCGGTGCAGTTAGTCTTGAGACCAACGATATCCCCAAAAGTTTGCAGGAAGAGCGGTAGAATGGAGAAATCTTTCTTAGTTGGGTTGATGAAGATAGCCGCATCATCTGAGAATAGGGAAACTCGAAGGCTAGGTTGAATCCCCTGAACATATGAAAGGGCCTCATTCTCCGTAGCGCGCTACATAAGCACGATGAGGGGCTCGATAGAGAGATTGAAGAGGAGAGGGATATAGGGGGTCCCTTTGTTAGAAGCCCTTGCGGTTGTGGATAATGTCAGTTGGTTGCCCGTTGAGAAGCACTCTAGAATTGGAGACCAACGACATGGCAATTCAGTCTCGCCAGCGGGCCCCGAAGCCCCACGTCCGGAGGTTTTCGGGAAGGTAGGAACAGGACACCGAGTCAAAGGCCTTTTGAAGATCAAATTTGAAAAAGGGTGCGGGGCTGCGAGATCTGTGAAGGGCTTTGGCCTTCCTCTGTATAGGAAATTATGTTGGATGTGGCGCCGTTTGATGAAGGCACTCTAACAAGGCGACACTAGCTCATCCATGAAGGGAGCTAAGCGAGAAGGGAGGATTTTGGTGTATAGCTTCCCAAGGTCGTGGATGAGGCTTATTGGGTGGCAGTCGACAGTGACCGAATTTTCCTTCTTGGGTAGGAGAACAATGTGAGCGCAGTTGAGGTCCTTAAGCTTTGGACCATCTAGATTGAAAAGGCATTGAAGTGTCGTGATAAGGTCAAAAGAGATGAAGTCCTAGCTTTGTAGAAATCGCAGGTGAAATCCGGCCCAGGTGCTTTATCGTTTAGAAGGTTGGGGACTTGGAGATGACCAGCTTGAACCCCTCAACTGTTAGCAGGTCCTCCAAGGAGGCGAGGTTAGGAGAGGGTAACCCAAGATAATCCTAGTTGAAGGAGCGCCTCGGTAGGGCTAAGGTAGTAAGAGCTTCCTCCCCGAAGATGGAGTTGAAATGCCAGTCTAAGGCAATGGCCTTGTCATGTAATTCGGTGTGAGTTCCATCAGGGCCCTGTAGGGAGTGGATTAAGTTCTTCATGTGATGCCCGTTGGCATGTAGGTGGAAGTACTTGGTGTTAGTGTCACCAAGCTGCAACTAGCTGAGACGTGATCGTTGCTTCCACTTTATTTTCTCCACGACACTCAGACGGAGTATATTGACTTTAAGGCTTCTGCGTAGATTTATCTCTTCAGACAACAGGGACCAGGATTCCATTGCCACATCGAAGAGGCGAAGGACTTCAGAATTGACGGCCAGCTAGACCCTGGTGTTCCTACAAGAGTGCGGCTCTAGGTTTTAAGTGCCTTTGTCGTGCGAGACAGCGTTGCCTTGAAATGGAGGAGCGGGTGTGAGGGGATGCTAGGGGAAACCTCACAGGCTCACAGCAAGCATACTTGGTAACCTCCAGGAAACCTGGCATCTTCAATTCTTCATCCAAAATTTTTTGATGCGGAAGCGCCTTGATGGAGGAGGGAGGTTAGAGTATCCTGAAAGCAATTCATTTGGTTGCGATTGAGGTTGAGATTCTTTTTTGTCGAAGGCCTGAAAGATGATGTTGAAGTCGTCGAGGACCACCCAATGAGAGGTGAAGTGGTTGTTGATGGTGACTAGCTCCTGGAGGAAAATTTCCTTCTCTACGTCCGCTATAGGGTGTTGGCGATTCTTATGCCTATTAGATTTTAATCCGCTGGCGCACGGATATCACAGTAGCTTTCACCTGGAGTAGTACAAATGTATAGATTTCTTACGAGGAACGAGAAGAGTCTAGTTTCTAATCTTGTCTTGTTCGGATGGATATGGAGGTATTTTGACGAAAGTGGGGTAAGGTATTTCAGGTTGAGAGGTTCTATGGACATTAGTCAAAGATACAAGGCTAATCCACCTGCACTTGCTACTCTGTATCGGAGCTCGGCCGATTCACTACTACCCGCTATCAGTTAAGAACATCGGATAGTTATGATCACCCCCGATTGAGCTCAACTGGTCTGAGACTAACGGGACGGATTCCACAAACTTCCGCGCGGATAGTAGGGTTGTCACTACCTACTACCTACCGCTCTGCCGTTGAATCAGGTGCCTACCGGATACTAACTAGTCCAGTCACCACGTCTGTACCTAGCAATATTGTGTATCAAGGACGTTACTCGATACGCACTAATATCTATTGTGTCAACTAAGCACAGAGATTCAGCACTCAAGATATAGCACGAGCCTAATACCAACATAGACAAAGTAAATGAAGTAAGCTTGCTTTATAAATAAAGGATGAGACTAAGTGTAACCGATAGAAGACAGAGGCAGAACTCACACCCGAGTTTAGCTCCGGAGCTCTAGTGGAGGGATGCCGACATGCCGGCTTCTCCTCAGCACTACACTCTCCTCTCTCACCTACTCTACTAGATAACTGGGCAGCATTGCGCCTCTTAGAACTATCCCGCACTTCTCCGTGCTCTTCAAGTGAAGGAGATGGCCTCCTTTTATAGGCCACCGCAAATGTGACGGTGCCACGGATAGGGGCATGTGTCATCATCTCCTCAGCCAAAGGGGAACCCGAGGGGGCATCCGAGGGGGTCGGCCGACCCACCTTCGGTCGATCCTGGCCCTCCAAATCGCCTGGATCCTCCTTGTGCGGTGTAGATCACCTCCCCAGCGTCGGTTGTGACAGTTGGAGTCGGTTTAACCGGTCTCCTTTAGAATCCTATGCTCCATTTGTGAAGGAACCGCAGCTTTTGGATCAAACCGATTTCAATGGACGCTTGAGATGGACTATAGGAATGTTTCTAGAAGCCCTGGAGAAAAACCGACTCGGGTTTGCACCGAGTGTGGGTCGGCAGGCCTAGGGTGGGTCTACCGACCCACTTTTTCTCCGGTTCGGGTCCATTTTTGTACAACAAGTCCTTGAAGTCACAAACTCACCAAAACTTGTGTAACTTTGTTAAATTACACAATTTCAGTTCATGTTCCTTCAATTGGGAGATATGTTGACGGTTTAAAGCATAAGTTATAAAATTGACCATCAACATAGGGCCGTACACACTGGAGATGGTCCACCTGGCTTGCCCTCTCGATCGAAGGGGTGACTTTGGCGGAGATGGAGCGTTGGAGGATCAGGGGTTCAGATAGCTGCAGGTTGCGGTCATCCCAGAAGAGGATAAGGCCCTCTTTGGTGCCAGTGGCTGGGAGCTGCAAGTAGGGGTGGAAACGAGCCGAGTTCGAGCGAGCCAACCTTCAGCTCGGCTCGGCTCGTTCGCAACCGAGCCAATCCGATCCGAGCTCAGCATTGGCTCCGAGCTGTAAAAAGAGCTCGGCTCGGCTCGCGAGCACTCGCAAGCCAGGGCACAGGCACCGGCGGTCATGGTCACGGGCTCACGGCTGATGGCCCATGGGCCTTGCTGCCTTGGCTGTATAAGCCTAGCCCTCAATTTCCTCACGAGTCACGATCCCCAACCCCAAGTCCCAAATCCCTGCCCCGTCCCCAATTCCCAAATCCCCTCACGATCCCCAATTCCCAAATCCCTCAATCCGCAGGGGCGCCCCTCGACCTGGGGGCTGGGGCCGATTGCTCCCTCTTCGTGGTGGGCGTCGCTCCGATCCACGCTGCTCGTCGGGCTCCAGCGAGCAGGGTCAGGCGGCGGCGGCGGCCGGAGGGCGGGGATGGACTCTGCTGACGACGACTTCTACAGTGGCGGGGAGCTCGGGCTCGGGCCCACAGCCAGCGACGAGGGAGATGCCGAGTACGTCTTCGTGGACCACGACTCCGACGACCGCGCGGAGCTCCTCTCCCACCGGCAGTAGGTGATCTTCGTTCCCCGCCTGGAGCAATGGTGTGCTTAAAATGGTGTGGGGCCTGGCTCTTTGATCTGTTTCGATGCTGCAATGGTGGGGTCTTGTGGATTTACACGATCGATTGTGCTGTTGTGCATTGCTGTTTCTTTCATTTGAACATGTTGGCACGAACTGGCCAACACACTCACGAGCCGAGCCCCGAGAGAGCCAAGGTTTGGCTTGGCTCGGCTCGGTTAGAGTGACGAGCTCAAAATTGTGTTCAGCTCGTGCTCGTTTTATACACGAGCCGAGCCCGATCCGAGCTGGAACCGAGCCGAGCCCGAGCAACTCGCGAGCTTTCAGCTCGTGTTCCAGCCCTAGCTGCAAGGAACCCGGGAGCCTGTGCCCACACACTTCCATGAGCATCTGAGTGGATGAAGGAGAGAGCTTGGACTCTTGAAGCACTAAGATGGAGGGGTTAGTTGTGATCTCAAATGAGAACGGCGACCACGTCACGCTTGGCTACCGAGTTGAGGCCTAGAACATTCCAACGGATGATCTTCATCGAGAGTGGGGAGAAGATGCACTAGATGGAAATCCCCACACCGGGGTAGCCAACGTCTTAAGACTAAAATTTCTAGGAAACCAAAGCCCTCGAAGGGGAAGTTAGCCCGAGACGTGTCGCACTCAGGCGGTTCAGCGTTGCTTGACAAACCACACGAAGGTGGTTCAAAGTCTAACGCTAAGGCCAGAGCTAACATGCCACACACAGGTGACAGCGGAGGACCTAGGGCCGCCAAACCACACGAAGGTGGTTGAAGGGCCAACACAAAAGCCACACATATGTGCTTAGAGCTAAAGGGGCCCACGCAAAGGTAGGGGAAAAAAAGGTAGTCCCACTAATCATCAAGACACGAGCGCGCGCGAGGGGGAGGGGAGGAGGCTACAAAGGGACCGAAAAACACCCCTAGCTCAATCGCGGCTGGACCAATTGCAGCAAGGTTGACAGAGGGTCTCGCAAGGTCATAATGGTTAAAGAAGATCACGAGTGTAGAGTTGTCCAGCTGAGTACCCGAGAACAGAGCCTAGAGCTGCAAGGTGAGGTCCTTAGCGGTCGAAGGGGGAGGGGAGGGGAGGCTTGTGGGGGCGAGAAGTCCATGAACCTTGAGAAAGAGCCTAATGGAGCGAAGACTGACCTAACGGATGCTAATATGGTGCTACGATGGGTTAGGCCTTGGGTGAGAGCGCCTAGGTGGATGCGAAGTGATCGGTGGAGCAGTAGGGAGCAGCGTGTGTCCTTGGCTAGTAAAACCTAGGCTAGACCGAGGGGTGCAAGTGGAGAGAGGTTGGCCTCAAAAGTGGTGCTCAAATTATCGCGAGCCAAGAACTGAATAAGAGGCAAAGAACAAGATGTACGCACCAATTGCGATGTGCACTCCCAGGTCTGATTTCTTCGCATCGCATGTACCGATACGAGCATTGCCTACTGTCTTGTCAGGGCAAATACAGTTGAAACCTCCAGGAGTGTTTATACAGGTGCCAGGAACAGAGCACGGGTAGTTGCTATCCTCGCACTCATTAACATCTGCAAAGGCAGACCAAAAGATGCACAAATTTGTAAAAAACAAATAATCATGTGCCACTTGTTGATGAGCATACTACTATATTAGATGGGCAACATATCTAGTGCTAATGACCATTAGGTGCTAATATGTTAACATTAAATCTAAACCATTAAATCCATGATGGATGGTTCGGACATGGAGAGATGAAAACCCCATTAATTACCTCATCTCTCCCTTAAATGCTTTCACACAACCTCCTTAACTTTCTAAGTGGAAAAGGGGCCTCCACCTCTCTATGTCTAAACCATCCATCATAGATTTAATGGTCCAGATTTGATATTAGCATATTAGCACCTAATAGACATTAGCACTAGATATGTTGCTAGATAGTACTAGATGACAGCGAGATCGTCTGGAATTGTTAGAGCCCAAAACTATTAGAGGAAGGAATTTTCAATAGCATAACTTGGACTCTTAGAATACGGCCGGCGTCCATGGGACAATATATTAATCTATTTGATTCTTGCAGAATCGAGGGAAGAAGAGAGGAGGCAGACCTTGGCAGCCGTGAAGCAAGTAGGGATTGCCCTCATACCCTTTGGAGCAGTTGCAGAGATAGCCAGGCCCGTTCCTGGAGTCGACGCACTCGCTGTTGCTACTGACGCACATGTAAGCGCTGGCGTTCCGCTTCGCCTCCCGGCAAGTCTCCTTCCCCACCACCCAGTCCAGCACCAGCGGTACCTTCCCGCCTGTCTCCGCCATGAACGCGCCGGCTTTGGTGATGTACGCGGTGCGGAACTCGAACGCCGCCGCCTCGACCAGCACGGCGTAGCTGCACCGGCTGAAGTTGCCGACGCCGGAGGTGTTGAACTTGTCCTCGAACGAACCCCCGTAGGAGTTGATCCCCCTGGGGATGGCCGCCTGGCAGCAGCCCATGCCGGAGCAGGTGCCGTCCTCCGGCCGCCCCACGCTCGGGCACGTCGCCATGCAGCCGGTGAGGAACTCGGACTCGTTCACCCCCGAGATGAGGTAGGCGAGCGAGTTGCAGCCGACGACGGTGAACCTGTTGTCCTCGTCGGCCACATGGAACCACGAGTCGGTGAAGTCCCAGTCCCACACCAGGTCGTTGTTCTGCTCCGTCTTCCCCGACGTGCCGTTGTAGCACCGGGAGCTGATGGGGTTGCGGACGCGCGCCTTCCCGCGGCGGAGGGAGACGTCGAGGACCTCGAAGTCCCAGCCGCAGAAGGGCCTGTAGGTGCCGTCGGCGGTGAGGTTGCAGGCGAGGCCGAAGGTGACGTCGGCCTCGCCCGTGAAGCGGTAGCAGCCGCGGCCGATGCCGAAAGGGTACGGGATCTCGACATCGCCGCACCGGCGCTGGCATGTCTGGCTTGGCTGCGCGGCCATTGATGCAGCTGCCGGCCTTCCCGAGACAAGCACGGCGATGAGCGCAAGAAGCATTTTCATTTTCTTGCGCGTTGAGTTGAGCCGGTGAGGTGAAGTTGCTGGTGGTGATGTAGAGTGTAGAGTGTAGATTATGGGTAGCTGCCGGCCTTGCGCGATTGGGCGTAGCATAGCGTAGCGTGCTGTTTTGAATTTTGCGGCCAGCGCTCACGCAGCAGCACGCTACGCGCAGCCGAAACGCACACACGTGACGTGATAGCCAATTAGCATTATTTCATTCATTTAGGACCCTGTCACTTGATTAGACGTGTGAGGTACAGGGTCACTGGAAGAAGTTTCAAAGAACTGACGCGGACGGCAGGACCAGTAAGTGTTCATACTTATTTTTTTTTAAGGAACGGAAAACCATTCATTTCATTGAGTGGAAGGAGATATTTACAATCGCTGATGCTCTTGTCAAGCTGACAAGGAAGCGAAGCAGGGAGATTTAAAAAAAACAATCTAGGAGGGAGAGAAAACAGGAGCTTGGGGGATGTACAACGTAGACTATTGAGACGACTAGCCGATGGAGAGCAAAGCGACGTCTCTAGGCCCCGCCGCACTCCAAGCAGGAAGCTCGTCGATTATCTTTAATGTTTCAAAGATGCGTTTATTCCTTTCAAGCCACAGCTCCCAGGTTACCGCCAGCATGACCGAGCCTATGGCCTTTCTGGCAGACGCTCTGGAACATGCAATGGTGTCTTCCCACCAGGTAGCGAAAATTTGAATTGGCGAGCGAGGCGATGAAAGAGGCAGCTTCGCGAGGTTATTGCCTATTTGCCATCCTCCAAAGTGCTCCCCCTTTATTTGCCATCCCCCGCCCTGCCACCTCTAATTTGCCATTTCCAACAATTTTCTCACACCCTGTAGCCTATGGCCTTTCTGGCGGACGCTCTGGAACATGCAATGGTGTCTTCCCACCAGGTAGCGAAAATTTGAATTGGCGAGCGAGGCGATGAAAGAGGCAGCTTCGCGAGGTTATTGCCTATTTGCCATCCTCCAAAGTGCTCCCCCTTTATTTGCCATCCCCCGCCCTGCCACCTCTAATTTGCCATTTCCAACAATTTTCTCACACCCTATATGCCATTTTGACTCATTTCCACCCTTTTCTCACATTTCCCCCACCTTTTTCACCCCTTTCCCCTTCTTCTCCAAGTGCGGCGGGGAGGAGCAGAGGCGACGGCGGCGTTGCGAGCGGCGGCGTTTGCTGCTCCGGCCTGGCTCGACGGCGTGCGCGTGGAGGCGGCGACGGAGCTCGGCGGCGCGCGCGTGGAGGCGGCGGCGCTGAGGTCGATACGGCGGCGCGCGCGTGGAGGCGGCGGGGACGAGCACGGCGGCGAGCTCGAGACGGCGGGGAGGAGCACGAGCCGCTGCTCCTCCGCCAACGCTGGTCGCCGCCGCCGCATCCTCGAGCTCGTCACCGCCGCCTCCGCCGCTCCCGTACCGGAGCTCGCCGGCTGGCCGGCGCCGCCACCTCGAGCTCGCCGTAGCTGCCTTCCCCAGCGCCGGCGGCCTCCTCCCTCAGCGCCGCCATCAACCTCAGCACCGCCGACGCCCCCTCAGCCGCCGCCGCTCCCAGAGCCCGCCGGACTTGGAGGTGAAGGGTGAAAAGGGGGAGAAAATGGTGGTAAATAGGTGAAAATGGCATATGAGCTGTGGAAAAATTGTTGAGGATGGCAAATTAGGGGTGGCAACGTGCGGGGTGGCAAAAAAAGGGTGGGCAGTATGCGCGGTGGCAAATGCGCAACAAGCCCCAGCTTCGCGGTAATTAGGACTCTTTCCAAACGCTCCTGGAAAAACTGCAGCGAAGGAACATGTGATCAATGGTTTCATGGTTGCGCATGCAGAACCCGCAGAAGTACTTGATTGGCCAATTCCGTTGGAGAAGCTGGTCAGCTGTTAAAATTCTGTTCTGCAGGGCCAACCAAAGAAAGAATTTGACCTTGACCGGTGCTCAGAACCGCCAAATGGTAAGGTCGAAATTGGCTGAGGTCGATCCGTGGAACTGCAGCCTGTACACCGAGGCCGTGGTGTAGGAGCCGTGAAGGGTAGGCCACCAGGTGAAAATATCATTGGCATCATGGAGGTGGGTGTTTGAAAGCAAGTCCCAAAGTCTTAGGAACTGGGTAAGGTGGGTAGGCTGGAAATTGTTCCTTATGTTTGCTATCCAGACAGATATGTCCTTGTCCAAAGACGCGGCGCAGAGACCGGGAGCCCAAGACATAGGCGAGGATCCTTGTAGCCAATTATCATGCCAGAAGGAAGTGTTTTTCCCAGAGGCCACAGCGACCCTGGTGGCAGCCCTGAAAAGGGCCGTGTCGGTGTGGTCGCAAGGGGTTTGTTGAAGCCAGCTGCGATGGGAGTCGCACCTTTGAAGCTAGAGCCATCGCAGGCGAAGAGCCCTGGCGAACTTGTAGAGGTCCATTACCCCCAGTCCTCCAAGGTCAAGCGGGCGACAAACAGAAGTCCACTTAATCCTCGCGTTCCCGCCATTCATGGTATCTGAACCATTCCAAAGCCAGGCTCTTCTTAGCTTGTCAATATGCCGTAAGACCGACTTTGGGGCCACGACCGCCGAAAGGGAGTAGGTGGGGATGGCTGTTAGGACGGATTTGAGCATCGTCAGCCTTCCACCGGCAGGCATCAAGGCGTCTTTCTAGGCCGCAAGTTTTTTTGATAGCTTATCTAGAACCGGTTGGAAGTGCACACGCCGTAGGCGTTTAGTAGAAAGCGGGCTGCCTAGGTAGACCCATATGACCCAATGGGTATTGAGGGTCGACCCATTCATCACACTATGAAATGTATTTCCTTTTTTCAAAAGTCACCCCTTAATAACTCGTGAACTGGTACAATAGACAATAAATGTAGGCTCTTCTGCAGTTTTGCTCAATGGACACATTGGAAAATACTTCAAATGCAGAAGAGGGGGTCAGACAAGGGGATCCCTTGTTCCCCTTGTTGTTTGTCTTGGGAGCAGATCTACTTCAGTCTGTGATAAATGAATCAATGCGAAGAGGGGTGCTGCATAGACCAATCCATGATGAATCTACTCAGGACTATCCCATAATCCAATATGCAAACGACACTTTAATGTTTCTACAAGGAAATGGTACATAGTTGATCAAGCTTAAATGCATCCTCAACACTTTCTCTGAATCCACAGGCTTAAGAATCAATTTTCACAAGTCCTCTATAGTTCCTTTCAACATGGAGGATGAGCAAACAAAAATACTTGCCGATACATTTGGAGTAAAGTGGGAAGCTGGCCTTTGAATTATCTTGGACTGCCTTTGCATACCAAAAAGCTTCAAGTCAATGACTTCGTGCCTCTAGTAAACAGAGTGGAAGAAAGACTCTCTGCAAGTTCAAGGTTCCTTTCTAATGGAGGACGTCTAACTTTGGTGAACTCAGTTTTATCTTCCCTGCCAACATACTACATGTGTTCACTAAGGTTACCAAGGAAAATAATTGAAGCAATGGACAAGCTAAGGAGGCAATGTCTTTGGAGAGGATCAAGTGATCTGGCAGGACATATGACACCTTTAGTTGCTTGGGACATGGTTTGTAAACCGAAAAACAAAGGAGGGCTTGGTGTGATAAACCTGAGCATTCAGAACCAAGGTTTGCTCCTAAAACGATTGGATAAGTTTCTCCAACACAGAGATGTTCCTTGGGTCAGCTTCCTATGGGCAAACTTCTTCAAGAAGGACCTATTTTCAATACCACCGAAAAAGCTATCATTTTGGTGGCAAAACTTGCATGGTCTCATTGACATATACAAAGGAATTGCCTCTTGCCAGATAGGTTGTGGAGCCACAGTGCAGATCTGGCATGACCTTTGTGATAGTGAGCTTTTCAGTAACTCTCTCCCTCATCTGCAATCCTTTGCTTTGGATGACAGATGCTCAGTGATAGACCTTCTGCGAGATGGAATTGTGAGTTCGCACTTTGACCTTCCTCTCTCAGTTCAGGCCTTTCAGGAATGGTTAATCCTATCTGAACACTTGGAAGAATGGAGATCCAATTCAGTGGTTGCTGATTCTTGGAAATTAATATGGAATAAGCTAGCTTTTCAATGTTCATAGTCCTATGGCCATCAGTTCAAAGGACTAGTTGCACCAGGGATTTTTCAGAAAATTTGAAAAGCAAAGGGATTGGTCAAATGGAAATTTTTTGCTTGGCTGTTGTGTTATGACAAGTTAAACACCAAAGAAAGATTGTTCAGGAGGAATATTATTGGTCCGGAAGATGTTGTATGTCGGTTGTGCAACTTCAATCACATTCACACTCTTGACACCGACGAGGGAGTGATCTCAACTCATGCTGAGAAAGCAGAGGAGTGCAGCCGCTTCTTTCGTTATCACTTAGGTTCCTCTCAGAACCGCTCAATCTCTCTATCCTGGGATCACCTTGGCTACACTCCCTTAGATCTTTCTGATTTGGAGAGCCCCTTTGAGGAGATGGAGATTAAAAACGCGATCTTCTCCTTGCCATCAGACAAGGCCCCAGGCCCAGACGGTTTTTCTGGCCTTTTCTACAAGAGATGCTGGGAGATCATCAAAAGCGACATTCTGCACGCCATCAGACACTTCTACAACCAGGGCGCTGACTCCTTCAATTTGCTTAACTCTGCAAATATCATCTTGCTTCCCAAAAAGAAGGACTGCCGGAACCTCTCTGACTATAGACCCATCAGCCTAATCCATGGTGTAAGCAAAATCATCACAAAAGTCCTTGCTAACCGCCTCGCTCCGAAGTTGAATGGCATGGTCTCTTCTAGCCAAAGTGCTTTCATCAAGACGAGATCCATCCATGACAACTTCCTCTATGTACAGAACATCATCAGAGATCTCCAGGCGAACAAGACCCCTGCCATTTTCCTCAAGCTGGACTTCGCCAAAGCCTTTGATTCTGTGCATTGGGGCTACCTGCTGGAGGTTCTTCACACTCTAGGATTTGGCCTGCGTTGGCGCAATTGGATCTCCACCTTATTGGGAACATCGACCTCCTCAGTCATGCTCAATGGTATTCCGGGCGAGCCTTTCTATCATGCGAAGGGGGTTAGGCAGGGGGATCCCATCGCGCCCATGCTCTTTATACTTGCAATTGACCCTATTCAGCGCATCTTCAGTTTGGCCATGCAAAAAGGGATCCTCGCTCCGATAAATTGCCGGCCGTTAAATCATAGGATTTCGCTCTATGCCGATGATGCTGCTATGTTCATCAAACCCTTAGCCGGAGAGCTTCGTTTCGTGACCAAAATTCTCTCGGTTTTCGGACAATCCTCCGGCCTGTGCATCAACTTCAGCAAATGTGAGCTCTTTCCAATTAATTGCTCTGAGGTGGACCCGAACTCCTTATTACAGGCTTTCCCAGGCAAGCTGGCCGAATTCCCTACCATCTATCTAGGGCTCCCGCTGCATCTTTGGAAGCTTGGTCGCGCTCATTTCCTTCAGCTTGTGGATAAAATTCGTTCTCGGTTACCGGGCTGGAAAGGAAAGCTTCTCTCAAAAGCTGGTCGTCTCACATTAATCAACGCGGTACTCTCGGCAATGCCAACTTACTTCATGACAGTCATACCTTTGCCCAAATGGGTCATCCGGAAAATTGATAAAGCCAGGCGCTCTTTTCTTTGGTGTGGAGATGACTCGGTCAATTCCGGCCATGCCTTGGTCAGCTGGCACACGGTGTGCCGTCCAAAGGGCCTTGGGGGTCTAGGCTTGATCTCGAAAGATTCAGTCGCGCCCTTCGTCTTCGTTGGCTTTGGCAAGAATGGAGCAATCCTACAAAGGCTTGGGTTGGCACTCCCGTCCCTTGCGACCATTCTGACATCGCCTTGTTCAGAGTTGCTACCAAGGTGGAGGTTAGAGATGGCAGCAAGGCTAGCTTCTGGAATGATAACTGGCTTCAGGGGATGGCACCACGTTTTTTGGCGCCTAATTTATTTCCTATTGCCAAGCGCAAAAATAAGAATGTTGCGAGTCAGCTGCACAATGACCTCTGGATCTCCTCCGTTGGCCATCTTCAAACCACTAATCAGCTTCTTGACTTCTTAAGGCTGTGGTCCCTGATCCAGCAGGTGGCTCTTGCTCCTTTGGGCACTAATGACAGAATCCTTTGGTCGCCTTCCATCCACCAGACTTACACGACTCGATCTGCGTACAAGCTGCAGTTCGCAGGAAGCACTAGTTGGGAATTCCACAAGCTTGTTTGGAAAGCTAACGCGGAAAACAAATGTCGTTTCTTTGCCTGGACCCTTCTTCATGGTAAGATCAACACGGCTGAGGTGCTCGCCAGAAAGGGTTGGCCTCACGATCCCATCTGTTGCCTTTGTCAGGCAAACCCAGAGACAATTGACCACCTCACTTCGTCGTGTCCCTTCTCTAATACAGTTTGGACACTTGCGCTTCCAAACCATTTTGCTCCCATTCAACCTCCGGTTGGAAGCCTTTCTAGTTGGTGGCTCCACAATCACCAGCGGCTCCGCGCATCAGAGCGTAAAGCTTTTGGTGGTTTGGTAATTGCAGCTGTCTGGAAAATTTCGAAGGAGCGCAACCGTCGTATTTTTGAAGGGAAGTCCCTCTCCATTTCTTCGGTGGTCTCCTTCATTAGGGATGACGTTCGTTGCTGGGGCCTCTCGGCCAACCTTGTAAATATGGAGTAGTTTTCTTCGGAGTTGTTTCATCTGTAAATATTTCCCCTTCTTAATGAAATTGCAGTGCGCCTGCCCCTTTTTGTTCAAAAAAAAATACCAGTGAACACATATTTCATCTTCTATTTCAGTGTCCTTTTGCTGTGCATATCTAGGGAAGGTTAGGCATCTTCATAGGGCAACTGGATGATCTCCCAAGTCTACACCACTTCATGTCCCAGATTCACACATCTCATGCCATCCCGATGGCTCTGGACTGTTGGGAAACCACCTATAGGGGAAAAGCCCGGCCGGCTTGGCCGGCAGCTTCCCCTGGTGGGTCCCACATATGGACCTAGCCTAAACCCTAAGCAGTACTATATAAGAAGAGGTGGAGCACCCATTATATAACAGATCTGAGAAAATAATAAAGTAGAGCTCCACCCATACATCTTTGTGTCCTCTGTGATTGCTCTTTCTCTGTGATTGATTGCCACACGTTTGTACCTCGGACTACACTCGGTAGCGAGATTTCTCAACACGTTATCAGCACGCTCGCTCCATCGACGTGCCGATCAATCCGCGAGGAAGAATCGATCGAGGTAACGATTTTGCATCGAATTGAATAGGAGATTGGAAATCTCGGCATGTTTTCTGGCAAATCGGAAATTTTGCCGCTTGCAAATTAGTAGATCGGAATTCTTGTGCACGAATTCCTTGGCAGATCGGATTTTTTTCCACACAAATTTTATTAGCAGATTGGAATTTTGTGTAACGCATCTGGAAGATTGCATATTTTGGGGATGTTTCATCGATCTAGAAGATCGATTTGCCTTCTAGTTGTTGATCATGATGGCAGTACCTTCCATCCTAATGACGCTGGCCATGCATCTCCATTGGTTACGCGCTAATAGCACAGCCGTTTCTCATGGCATCTCGCGGCCGCACTGTGCCTCGTGTTTGCCGTCGCATGCAGGCCTAACGCCTCGTCGGCGCACTCGTGTCGTGCCCGCCGCGCGCCCTGCCGGCCGCCCGGCGCCCGCGCCCGCGCTGTGCCCGTGCGTCCCGACGACGCCGTGCCGCACGCGCCCCGCACGCTTGCTTGCGCGCCGCCCGGCCCTGCCGCGCCGCCCCGGAGTGCGCCTGCACGTCGCGCCGCCGTGGCCTGCTGGCCCACGCCGTGCGCCTGCACGCACGCCGCCTGGCCGCGCTGGACGCGCCGCACGCGCCGCGACCGTCGCGCCGCGCGTCCCGCCGACGCCGTGGCCACACGCGCTGTGCCCAGCCGCGCCCGCCTGCGCCCGCGCCGAGCGTGCTCCCGCCCGCGCCCGCACGTGCTCGCGCCCTCGCCGGTCGCGCCGGCCGCGCCTGCCGCGCCCCGCGCCCGCAGCTTACGCACCGCGTCGGCCGCGCCGCGCCAGCACGCGCGCCGCTGTGCCGTGCCCGCGTCGCGCCGACACCGTATCACGCCTGCTCGTCCCGCCGACGCCGTGCACCCGTCGGCAACGCCCGCACCGCGCCGGCCCTCGCATGCGCCCGCACGCGCCCGCCGTGTCTCACCGACGCCGCCGCCGGCTACCGAAGCTGCCGCCGCCGCCTCTGGCGGCTAGGGTTAGAAACCCTAGCTGCCCGGGTAAATAGGCCGCCTAGCCGAGCCGAGCCAGCCTGCCCCTAGCCGAGCCGGCCTGCTGCCCCGCGCCCGAGCCGGCCTGCCGCCGAGCTCCTGTACATGGGTCGAAAGGTCCAAATTGGGCCGAAATTGGGCACATTTGGAATAAGAACCTAGAAAAATTGAAAATTGGCTCCGGAAAATTCTGAAATTTCCGGAAAATTCTGAAATTTACCGAAATTCCCCTGATTCTTGCGGAATCACCCGTTCGGTTTTTGAAAATTACCTGTTTTTCAAAAAAGACTACGTGCAGCCTTGCTAGCAGCATGTCGTACGCTGGACCGAAAGGTCCAGATTAAGCGGAATTTTTCAAAAGAAATTGCAAAAGGCCACGGGATTTGAGAAATTGCAGAAAACCCCTTTGATTCTTGCAGAATCTCCCAAGATTTGAATTTTTGGCATGTTTTGCAACTCGGGGATTTAAACTTGGCACCCCCTGTTTTCGAAAGAATGAACATTGCATTAAAATCCCTTAGAAGCTTGGAAATTACATGAAGTTTTTTTTATGCCTTCCTTGATTTTTCCAATGTATTGGAAACTTAATCTTCGGCCCTTTCCATCCCGGGAACTTGAAGTAAGCGCCCGACTTTGAATTTAAAGCATTATTTAATTCTGTAATTATTTACAATCCTTGTGTGCATTTGGCATTATAATTATCAGTAATTATTTATGCTTTTGAATTGGTAATGGCATGCTAAAATATATATTACTGGAATTCGTATAACTTCGTATAATGTATGCTATACGAAGTTATTACGGGACTACAAGTGAAACAAATAAGGGAAGGAACTTTCATTAGCCAATCAAAGTACGTGAAAGATATGCTCAAGAAGTTTGAGATGAGCGACGCCAAGCCAATCAAGAC